>JASANB010000804.1:0-37241 GCA_030248155.1 Sabatieria punctata | reverse complement strand
ATTCGCGCTACGGCAACGAAAGGGGCCGATAGCCGATCCGATCCGATGTGCGGGGGGGGGGCTTTTACAGCCCTACGCTCAGACCTTGCGATCCATTGCGCAACCCCCGTGTTTCGTCATCTCGGACGTTTCCCTTCTATCACTGCCAAGCCACTCTAGCCATGCTGTTGGGCGCCAGGTTACTACCGGAGAGTGCTGCATAGGGTACCCCTCCAGATAGCGTACCCGGGGTACACTAACTGGCACTTAATGCCGGATTGTGTACCCCGGGTACACTATTTGGAGACAGGTTTTATGTCATGGGTGTCTGAAGTTCCCAAATTTATGGTAGCTTTAAAGCAAGTCTACGTATATTTTTGCTCATTTTCAATCGTTTTTACTGATACAAAACTCACAAGAATGAAAACTTTGACCAACCACTCTCATGCAGACATGGGCTAGCATTTCGGCTGATGGGGGGTCTGTCTGTCTGTCTGTTTATGCCGAAAAGCTCAAACACCAGTTAAAACCAGCAACCGAGCGGCAAAAATACAAAAGCATTACAACAACAGAGGTCTGACGAAATACTGTACATGAACTAGAAAGAATTTTCAATTCCTGATGGGGGCTGAGGGGGGGGGGGTAGGAGCGCTTGATGGGGGGCTGAGGGGGTGGTAGGCCAAAAAGTCCGATTTTTGGCGAAAATCAGGGATTTTTGGCTTATTTTTCATTAAAATAAGTTAAAATTAGCTATTCTGAGCTCATTTACGCCTATTCCAGGGATATTTTTATCATAATTTTCTATACAAAATTCTTCCCAAAAATTCCTGATGGGGGTAGCGGCCGGCTGATGGGGGGTAGATCAGAGCCTGATGGGGGGCCAACCCCCCCTCAGCCCCCCTTTGCCCATGTCTGCTCTCATGTACATGGCAGAAACAGTAATCTGGGTTGGAAAATTGCATGTTTGCTCAGAAATCGTGAAAACAAGCAGTTTAACATGATTTGGCTAAGTGCCAGTTAGTGTACCGGGTACACTAACAGGATCTCATTTTTGTTGGGGAAAATGCTAAGTGCTGGTTAGTGTACCAGGGTACCCTATGCAGCACTCTCCGGTAAGAGAGCGCCTGGCGCATTGACGTCATAGTGCTGACAGCGTCCACTGCCCGGCCGAGGAGGACTAAACCGGTCTTGTTGTGTCGTCTCAGCCAGCACTTGACGTCATTGTTCTTTCTCCAAGTTGGCATGCTGTAGGAGCGGCTTCGGTGCTATGGCAGATCCAGTTGGTTCCCATTTTACCTACTTGCTGTAACCAGCTTTCGGTGGCCTGGGTGGAGCGTTGTGCCGACGACCAACTCTTTGCAGCAAGAAACTTGCCACGCCGAGAGGATGAACCACTACAACCACTAGGGATGCAGCGGCCGCCGTGACTCAGAGGCAGCGAGCTACCCACTGAGCCACCGACGCGGCGGGGCCGATAGCATGACCGGATATGACAATTTACGCAAAAAATCGCAGTCGACTTTATGAAAAATGAGAAAAATGCGATTTAATAACAGCCGCCTGCGAAGAACTTTTCTATGCCGCACTTGGTACCATTTTTAGTTATGGGGAACAGATTTGAATACATAATTCAAGCTACACACTAACTTCTAAAATTTATTCTAAAACGTGATAGCATGACCGGATGCGATAATTTACCCAAAAAACAGCACTTGATTTCAGGAAGAATTAGAGAAATGTGGTTTTAAAACAACCGCGCAATTTAGTGTTCAGCACTTAGTCGCACGTTCCAGTGGTGGCTGATTTTCTATGGCGCGCGTTACGAAGATGCAACCAACTTGATTGTTTAAAATACACTAAAAAGCTGTAACTATACGTAGGTAGCACAGCTAAATTAATGCGAAAAGTATAGTTGCAAGCGTTGCATACAATAAAAGACTGAAATGGCAGAAATTAAAAGTTGCAGAAACATCAACACCGTTTGTGGGGTTACGGCAAACAGCAGAGAGCCAATTCTTGCATATTCATATCATTCGAAAGCCTGAAGTCTAGTGCACCCGAAACCAATTGAAACACTATCCCAGAATTCGTTGTTTTTCACAACAATCAGGTACATGCAAAAATCCACGAAAAATTTTCCTTTCTACAGAAAACGGACGTTGAAAGCTTTCGATTCGTGAGAAAAACGTCCTTCTACGGCTGAATTATGATTCAAAATGCATCTTATTCGATAGTTCATACTCTGTTTCATATAAATACAGTACATCACTTGCTCCTATAAATAACAGAACACAAAAAATCGCTTTCGGACAATTTTTTGGCCGCTTTTGTATTTTCTAGTTAGCGCAGCACGGTTGTGCGTTGCCCATCCCTATGTATACTCATAACAGAGGTGTTCCCCTACCGATAATGGCGAGAACGTCCCGTCTCGAGACGATTTTTCCCTGCAATTTTTCTGAAGCGATTTTTATTGGAATTTTTTCAGATTTAGACACAAAAATTGCCAAAATTGCCTGTAATATAAGCGCGGTTTTATTTTACTAAGGGGCCGTTCATAAACGACGTCGTTCCAGAGGGGGGGAGGGGGGGTCGGCTGAAATGCGACGATAGACGACGCACCAGGAGGGGGAGGGGGTTAGCAAAAAACGACGTCGCTTTTTTATGAATTTTAGGGTACTTCAATTACATTATTTTCGATTTATGCACATTCTATCAAACGTTTCTCCATACAGAAGAGCTTTCCAGAGTGGTTGTAGGGATTTATTCTATTGATTGCGCAGTATGGTAACAAAAAAACGTGACAGTACTGTATGTACTGCCCTTTTATCGGGGGGGGGGGGGGGTAAACCGAAAACGACGTCGCCATAGGGGGGGGGTTCCCGAGAAACGACGCAAGGCGAGTTTGGGGGGAGGGGGGGTCCGAAAAATCGGGATTTTGGAACGACGTCGTTTATGAACGGCCCCTAAGTGACCAAGCAAAAGGTCTACAAAAAATAAAAGAGCCCAGAACTTCTATTCTACGTATTAGATAGAAGTTGAGCGGTAAAATCAAATATCTACATTACATAGTGAAGATAACAATAGATATTCTTTCAGTACATTGTAATATTTTACTACCTATTTGATTGATGTCAGGAATGGAAGCCTCCTTCATGACGGTGCAGCCGTACTTCTGGTGGATTCTGGTGCACAGCTGGGCCATGACCAACCTAATATGGAATCCGCTGCTCTTCTACTGGCTGGCACAAGCGTCTCGGCTGAAGAAAAAGCCGATTGGCACCGACGATTTCTACTCAGAACGACGTTCGGTCTTCCTGCACGACTCCGAGCGCAGACTGTTGTGTCCGGAGGAAGGCATAACCAAGAGCAGCTCGGTCCAGTTCCTCAAACCTCCCCACAGTCCTCGCATAATCAGGAGAGACACCGAACGACGTCTGTCCGCCCATTCAGATGGAGTGGTGTTCTTTGAGAAACGCAGGAACGCCGTTACTCTCAGCAACCTCAATAGGAAGAGATTACTCGACCGTCTCTCATAGTATTTGCTCTATCTTACATAGATCTTATCTAGACCCTACACAACGACCTCATGAAATTTGTCTGTTTCTTTTTGTAAAGAACACCAGTGGTTTTTGGACCGAGTTACTAAGCATTGATTGATAGATCAGGCCTTCTTCTCAGGCTTCCAAGCAGCTCGTCCGGGCCGGCCGCTGAGGCAGACATGGGCAAGGGGGGCTGATGGGGGTTGGCCCCCCTCAGGCTCTGACCTACCCCCCTCAGCCGGCCGTTACCCCCTCAGGAATTTTTTGGAAGAATTTTGTCTAGAACATTATGATAAAAATATGTCTGGATTAGCTGCAAATGAGCTCAGAATAGCCTATTTTAGCATTTTTTGATGAAAAATGAGACAAATAACCTTGGTTTTAGCCAAAAATCGGACTTTTTGGCTTACCACCCTCTCAGCCCCCCTCAGGCGCTCCTAACCCCTCAGGAATTGAGAATTCTACCACCCTCAGCCGAAATGCTAGCCCATGTCTGCGCTGAGGTACTGAGACAGGTACACGCAGAGGTTGTTCAATCAAAAAACTGGAATTTACTTACAGCTTAGTCACGCATTCCGAGTGACCGGTAAACAATAGTATAAGTAAGCAGTGGATAAAGATACGAGTTCAAATGACATCGACATTCACTAACAGGTTAACAGTCAGCATACGTTCCTTCGCACGAGTTTGTACTACGTACAGTAGTTTTCCGCTCCTATACAATAACTCTATGGCAATGCTGCGACTGGCAGTCGCTGTAGGCTGAATTTGGGAGCCTAGCTAAATGGTCGAACTTCCAAAAGTACTCCTTTATGGCAACCGCTGAGTAGCAACCAGCAGCTGGTCCGATGACAACGAATCCAATTATGTGCTTGCCGTCAGCCATCAAGCAAGAATTGTACTGAAAATGCCAATTTTTGGCCTGATTTTGAGTGAGAAACTGGAAAAATCAGATCTACTGTATCATAGTACACTGCTTGAAAACGACGGTATCCTAGAAATTGAGTTACTTGGGCCATTTTCAGGCTTTGTCAGGATATCTACTCACTATTATGGAACATCGGTAAATGTTCTGTCCGCGTGTGGCCAAACAAGTTGAATCGACGCTCAAAATTGTCGGTCAGCTTGTCGGTCAGCTTGTCGGTCGGTCGGTCGGTCGGTCGGTCGGTCGGTCGGTCGGTCGGTCGGTCGGTCGGTCGGTCGGTCGGTCGGTCGGTCGGTCGGTCGGTCGGTCGGTCGGTCGGTCGGTCGGTCGGTCGGTCGGTCGGTCGGTCGGTCGGTCGGTCGGCAACACCATGCCTATCTGTCACTGAAAGACTTGATTATTGACTGTCTAGACAGACCAGTTTTCAAAAAGAAAAACTTTCCTTTCTGACTGCCGTCTGTCGGTAGCACTTTGCACATCTCTATCCACAGTGGCTTTTTAGAATGATGTCGTTCAAGACATTTTTCCTTCTTTCACTAGGTATGAGTTGCATACTCTACTAGGTAGATTTACAATGTAGAGCGTGGTGTCTTTTATAGCCACTGTGGTATCGTGCCAACTGGCCAAACTGTCACACTTATTCGGAGTTGCAAAATTCGCAGTAGCAAATGAAGAGGGCGAAGTCTCCTGCGACATTGCTAAATTCAAGCGCTGCAATTCGGCCGCTGTCAAAGCGCTCGGTATGAAGTCAGAGCCACAAAGCGCCCACGAATTCGGAGCCTTTCTGCAAAACTTAATTCTGCAACAACATCAAGCAGGATTCACGAAAATTTGCATGTCGGTTTGCTCATATTTATTATTATACTACAGGTGTGCCAAAAAACAACCCAGCAGAGTTTTTTCTGTAGCAACCGCAAATCTCAACCGATTTGAATGAATCGTTTTTTAAATGAAAGATAAATAAATTCTTGAAAGATTGATGTACCGTTTATTAAGATAGCCTGCTTAGTTCCTGAGATATTTGTCCTCAAAGTCAAAACAGAGATTTTGGCAACGAACGAGAGTGATAAAGAACAACCCAGCAGATTTTTTTACTTTTGCAACCATGAATCTGAACCAATTTGAATGAATCTTTTTTTGAATGAAAGACTGATAAATTCTTCAAAGACTGGTGCAACTTTTATTGAGATTCACAGTTTAGTTCTTGAGATATTTGCCTTCTAAGTCGAAACAGATTTTGGCAAAGAACAAGAGCGATTCCTTTGCATTTCATAATAAAGCAGATTCCTACTGCTAGGGCTAATGAATAAACTTTAGTGTTGAAGTAAACCGAGTTTCTGTGTTACCAAGCCTCCAAGAGCCCTTAGGGGCCGTTCATAAACGACGTCGTTCCAGAGGGGGGGAGGGGGGGTCGGCTGAAATGCGACGATAGACGACGCACCAGGAGGGGAGGGGGTTAGCAAAAAACGACGTCGCTTTTTTATAAATTTTAGGGTACTTCAATTACATTATTTTCGATTTATGCACATTCTGTCAAACGTTTCTCCATACAGAAAAGCTTTCCAGAGTGGTTGTAGGGATTTATTCTATTGATTGCGCAGTATGGTAACAAAAAAAACGTGACAGTACTGTATGTACTGCCCTTTTATCGGGGGGGGGGGGGTAAACAGAAAACGACGTCGCCATAGGGGGGGGGGTTCCCAAGAAACGACGCAAGGCGATTTTGGGGGGAGGGGGGGTCCGAAAAATCGGGATTTTGGAACGACGTCGTTTATGAACGGCCCCTTAGCAGTAGCAGGAATCCGTTTTATTACGAAGTGCAGAATAATAAAAAAATCCCTCTTGTTCACTGCCAAAATCACTGTTTTGATTTTGAGAGCCAATATCTCAGGAACTAAGCAGAGTACGCTAATGAAAATTTCAGCAGTCTTTTAAGGATTTATTGATCTTTCATTTAAAAAGGATTCACACAAATCGGTTGAGATTTGCGGTTGCTACAGCGAAAAATCTGCTGGGTTGTTTTTTTTGGCACACCCTGTATATGTAAAATTTAGTTACCGGTTTTGCGAAGAAAAGCCACATTTAGCCCTCTTGTTGAAATTGCACCGTTAGTTCGGTTTTAGCTAGAAAGCTGCCCAGTTATTATGTATCCAACAGCAATCGCAATCATTTCTGCCAGTTTCAGAGCCGTACTCTTTGAATCACCGAATTATTTAGCTTTCTGCTCGTAAAACCAGTTACGCACCAAACTTAAATAATATCTATCAATTTTCGCTGAAAATCTGAAGCAGATCCCTATAGATCTGACCGACAGCGAACCGTTTGAATAAAGTTCGAAAAAAGGGTGGAGATTTTTTATCTATAGTGTACTGTATATGACCATAGAATACATGTAGATATTGTAGACAACTGGTTAAGTACGGTCGTTGCATCGACGACGATCTCCAAATAAAGGCTTGTCTATCAGTTTCCAATTTGGTCAAGATGGGCCTGCAGAAGCGGGACGCAGAAGTCTGCCGGGTGATAGTTGACGAGGCTCAGTTTCAATGCACCAAAGGCTATAACGGTTTGTTTCTCTTACATACGTTACGTACATATAGGGATGGGCACGAAAATTAAATCCGTTTGAATTTCGTATTCGTTAAGTCAATATTTGCCCATTTTCATTTTCGTATTCGTTAGTCGATACGAAAATCAAAACGCCTAATTCGTATTCGTATGAGTACGAAAATTAATTTTCGTTACGACGATACGAGTTCATTTTGTTCCAGAAAAATTAATTTTCGTATCTTCCGGGTAGATCATGGAGTGCAAATACGGACCCAGTTCTTGCTTGTCTGCATAAAGTAAGCGTTAAATATCAGTTCTAAATGGATAAATTGGTTTTAAAGCACGAATTTAACGCTAACGCTACGCTAGCTTGTTTTGATCATTGTACATAACGCAATGCTTATACACATGTACATACATACATGGCAGGTATAGTATGCGCTTTGAACTAGGAGATTGTCCCAAGTGTGTCAAGCTTAGGAAAGTACTACTGACTCAAGATAGTGTATGTTGTATGTATGTACGATTTCACGAAATAGTGTCAGTAGTTGCGCCAATATGAACAATCCTTTGCAGTAAATCTATAGTAAGTTAAATTATGCCTTCTGTAATACTTGCTGAAGCGAAAAAATGCTTTGGAGTACATACAGTAAAAATGCTTTTGCCCGTTTAGAATCCGCTAAATCGGTAATAATTCAGCTGATTTATTGCTAGGTACATGCGTAAAACGTAAATTAAAATTCGTAGCGAAAATTAATTTTCGTATTGGCTCCATTTAATTTTCGTATTCGTTTAATTTTCGTTTCTATATTTTTCTAATTTTCGTATTCGTATTCGATACGAAATTTAAAAATCCTCGTTTTAATTTTCGTACTGTACGAAAATTAATTTTCGTGCCCATCCCTACGTACATATCTGATTATTTAGTGATCATCAAGAATTGGGACTGCATGAATAATACGCAACTGAAATCGAGGAAGGAGCTTCACCAATGCGAGATTGAGTTTAGAACCAAAAAACAGAAGCACCCTGATAGAGCCTGTTGGTACTGTAATTTGGTTTTTTCTGTATCAATGTGTTAGCCTCTCGCGTTGGTCGGCGGGCTTGTAGCTTGCCAGTTTTGCAGCTACGGGCAAGAGAGGCTGGAGTGTCTGACGGCTCCTTTTACAAGAAACTGCGGCAAGAAAGTAGGTGACGTCATGTGCGAGGTGATCAAGATTCCGACCGCTCTAGATCCTCAGCTGAAGAGGTGTGAGCTGAGCTGTGGTGATGGTGAGCATACATTTACCGTACAGAAAATATACTCCTACACATACACATACCAAAGAACAGTAGTGTGCCGTCAGTAAAAACAGTCTCTCAGACCGGTTTTCTTCTTGTTTACGTGACCCACTTGCAGATGCTCAACCGTTTGATAACTTTCTCAAGCCGACCGAAAAGATTGAGGGCCTCAACTCACTCTAGAAATTGATGTGATTAGGTCTTTTCTGGTTTCACTGCCTAGGGGTTTCGGTGCTGGTTTGTTTTCTGCACCTAATGTAACTGTACTGCAGTTAGGCTGTAGCACTTGGACAAGCTAGAAAATAAAAGTGTATTAGCACTAAACAGTGAAGCTATATAGCAGCTGGGTGAGTTAAGAGTAGACATGGCTAGGGATGGGCACGAAAATTAAATCCGTTTAAATTTCGTATTCGTTAAATCAATATTTGCTCATTTTAATTTTCGTATTCGTTAGTCGATACGAAAATCAAAATGCCTAATTCGTGTTCGTACGAGTACGAAAATTAATTTTCGTTACGACGATACGAGTTCATTTTGTTCCAAAAAAATTAATTTTCGTATTTTCACGGTAGGTTACAGACTGCGAATAGGGACCCAGTTTAGGCCTTTCAGCATTAAAATAAGCCTTAAATATCAGTTCTGAATGCACAAATTGTGTACAGCACGATTTCTCGCTAACGCTAGCCTGTTTTGATCATTGTAACGCAATCCTTCTTCATGCTTATATTGCACATACCTACATACGTACATTGCAGCCACATGTGTAGTATGCACTTCGAACCAGGCGATTGTCCCTAAGTGGACAGTCAAGCGTTGAGTGTAAAATACTGACTCAAGAAAGTGTGTATGGTTGGCGTAAACAGTGACAGTACTTGCACTAAGATGAACAAGTTCCCTGGGTTAACTAAGTTTAAAATACTTTCTATAATACTTGTTCAACAAGCCCAAAAATGCTTTGGACATTGCATTGTTACAATGAAAATGCTTTTGTATGTTTAGAATCCATTAAATTGCTAATAATTCAGCTGATTTATTGCTAGCCATATGTAAAACGTAAATTAAAATTCGTAACGACAATTAATTTTCGTATTAGGTGTATTTAATTTTCGTATTCGTTTAATTTTCGTATCCATATTTCTCTAATTTTCGTATTCGTATTCGATACGAAATTTAAAAATCCTCGATTTAATTTTCATACTAGTACGAAAATTAATTTTCGTGCCCATCCCTAGACATGGCAGGGGTTATCCGTTGGAATGACTCATCTTATTCAAAGTAGTTTGATACGCCATTTATGCAAGCTCACCTTTACAAGTAATCTATTGGAAGCCCTGTTTGTTAGATCCTTTACGGTTTTCGACGCCAATTTATCGAGTAGAGAGGTGTCCAAATGCAAAAACAAAAATTATGTACGTAAGAGGCGTGCAAAAATTACGTGATGGCATGAGGAGAGGGGATTCGCCAAATGATTACTAATCATACGGTGGCGGTGATACATCGATCCGATCATTTTTGCTGGGGGTAGACCTAGTACATAACCAAATTTTAGTTAGTAGTTAGTGGTTAGTAGTCCAAGCTTTCAGGCTTTTCAGTTTGTAGTTAGTGGTTAGTAGGCCGGCACAGTTGGTGTAGTGGTTTAGGCCACATGGCCACTGTGCGCGACGTCGTGCGCTCATCCACTCGGCGGGGCAAGTTTCTTGCCGCAAAGAGTTGGTCGTCGGCATAAAGCTCCACCCAGGCCACCGAAAACTGGTTACAGCGAGTAGGTAAAATGGGAACCAACTGGATCTGCCGTTGCACCGAAAGCCGCTCCAAAAAGCATGCCGCGTTGGAGGGAAGATCAACGACGTCAGGAGCCGTCTGAGAAACCAGCAATAAGGCCAATACCGGTTTGGCCACTTGGTCGGGCGGCCGTTGGGAGCTGTCGGCAGCATGACGTCAGGCACTCTCTTAGTACCTGGCGCCCAACAGCATGGCTTGAGTGGCTTGGCAGTGAAAGAAGGGCAAACGTCCGAGATGACGGTACCAGGGGTAACGAAATGGACCGTGCAGGTCTGATCGTAGGGCTGTACATCGTACGCCCCCCCGCCAGATCGGATCGGATCGGATAGTGGTTAGTAGTCAATTCAGCCAGCGATCCGAGTTTGTAGTTAGTGGTTAGTAGTCAATTTGTAGTCCCTGGAGGCTGTGCAAAAATGGCAACATCGGTTTAGGGTGAGGGGGTTTGGGTACCAAAAACACTAAAAAATCGTTCAAATCGCAAAAACTCGCTAATTTGGACTCAAATACAGCTAAAAATGCATTTATTTTAAAGGCGATTTTAGAAATTTTCGTGTTTGAAATTCTAAAAATTGAAAAAATTGCTAAAAAAATTATTTACCAGAAAGATCAGAGAGGGGGCCGAAAAATTGGTTTTGGGGGGTGGTAACCCAAGAATTTTTGGCTAAAATCAAGTGTTTTTCATTAAAATAAGCTTTTTTGAGCTCTTTTAGACCTCTAATCCAGGCATATTTTTATCATAATTTTCTATACACAATTCTTCCAAAAAATTCCTGAGGGGTAGCGGCCGGCCGAGCGCGGGGGGGGGGGGGGGTAGGTCATAGCCTGAGGAGGGGCAACCTCCCTCAGCCCCACCTTTACTCATCTCTGAATCTAGCCTTAATCATTGGATGATCTAACAGTTGCCATTTATGTATGCACTTATAATTACAGACAGTCACAACTACTAAACTAAATTTGATGATCAATGAACTGAGATCCCAAGCAATGTTTGTAATTTGTGTGGTTAATGGAAAATTTTCGCGATTTTTGTAAAATTTTCACTCAAACTGTTATAAAATAAATGCAGATTTCAAGATTTGAGACTACAAACTCGGGACGAAAAAATATGTAGTTAGTGGTCAATTTGTAGTCAGTGGATTTAGTTTGTAGTTAGAGTTAATTTGTAGTCTCACTTTTCCCAAAAGTCAGGTAGTTAGTAGTCTTTTAGTTTGTAGTTAGTAGTCACTACGAACTAGGTCTAGCTGGGGGTCCTCTGGAGGGCAGACCCCCCTGTTACATGTTACTCAGATTTGGGCGAAACATATCAATCATACTTTTGAATAAACGCTGAAAATTTGAAGGAATTCCATTGACATATAAATGATAACGAATTAGATGAAGTTAACTCGAATAAGCGATTACAGGTTTTATGCCTATGCTTAACCATGATAAATTTCAATCAGATTTCCGCGATCTTTGGCTGCATCGCTGCCGAAAAAACGGCTCAAACGAAAGATGATCAGTGCCTCTTTAATACCGTCGGGCGCACCTTTTGAGATCATAAACTTTTTTTCACACTAACGCTGTTTTTTCGCTTATTTTAGCCAAAAACAACCGAAATTTAGCGTTTACTAAGGCGATTTCGGTGAATAGTTATGTTATAATAATCAAAACAAATAACCATCAACAAAGAACGCGCTTTTCTAGCCGCATTTTTAAAAAAAGATGATTTTGACACCCGCGGCACAACTGTGGTGAAAATTAGTCACGCGACGCAGCGCCAAATCGGCCGCTGTTGCCGGTCCCTACTACGTATAAGCCTTTCTACTGGCAGTGAAAAACATTGATCAGACTTTATAGGGCAGTGTACTTTCGTTTTCTGACAATTTCAGTTTGAAACATAAGTATAAAAATACATGAAATCTTTAAAATTTTGTGCAGTCCAACCGAAAATTCGTTCGTTCGTTCGTTCGTTCGTTCGTTCGTTCGTTCGTTCGTTCGTTCGTTCGTTCGTTCGTTCGTTCGTTCGTTCGTTCGTTCGTTCGTTCGTTCGTTCGTTCGTTCGTTCGTTTGTTTGTTTGTTTGTTTGTTTGTTTGTTTGTTTGTTTGTTTGTTTGTTTGTTTGGTCATATTGATTTTATGAGTTATGAGAATATGAGCTCATAGTATGAGTCCTCATAAAGTCGGTTTCACAACGTTTTGCGCGCACTCATATTTATGATTCCGATTTTATGAGTGATTTTATGAGTCGCAAAAAAGAAGAATAAATAAAAAAGAAGAGAAAATGAGTTTGGCCTTGAATTCGTGTGGAAAACTCTGATAGCATCTTAGAAAAAATGTCTGGTCGCAAAAGAACGCAGAGAAAACCGTTGTATTGGGCGAAAATTTCGACTCAAAGCATCGAGAGCGAAGGAAAAGCATTTGGCAGAGGTCGACGAGCTTGTGCTGCAAATAAATACCTCGACTCCGCTTTGGTAGAAGTAGAAGGACTGGGCCAAGAAGCCACTGATCCGCAAGCCCAAAACACTGCCTCTAACGAGCATGATTACATCGGACAAACATCCTGTGATCAGGAAATAGACCCTGTTAGAGGCCTCCCCTACTGTCCCACCAGCCATGCCGTTGCCGAACGTCATCAGGTACCTATCTTTTAATTTTTTTGCTTGTAGAATTTGTTTTCTTTATCCTTATCGGTTTTCGGTAACCCTGCCCCAGCAAAATTGCCCATAATGGTACACAAATATGCCAGGGGTTCTAGCCTGAAAACTTTTTAGCGATAGATAATGAAAACTTTTCCCAGAATGCGATATAAAACCTGAAACTAAACACGTTTGAAGCAGTGTTTTTCACTATTCTGCAGTCGTATGTAGTGTACGCAGGGGATGCTTTGTGAGTTGGGTTCACTTCCGATTTCGATGGAGGTGTTGTAATAAAAACGAGTAAAAAATAAGAGAACCCAATAGAAAGTACTCCAACCCACTCCCCTCCGAGAATAGCTAAGTTTATATCGACGGCCCTTTATGTCAGGAATACAACCGTCCTAAAGACTACTACATTCTCAACTACGTATGTATCTTGCCTGGTAAATTCCCAAGACCTCCTAGATGTTTAGATAGTTTTCGTCTTTTTCGGTAGATTTCAGTGTGTTCTTACATTTAAAACCATCTAGAGCCCAAAATGTAAAATTATCTAGAGCGGTTTCTAGTGGTTTTTAGCCTGCTTTACGCTTTTAACCGATTTTTCAGCGACTTTTAGTCCCGAAATTTGAGCTCAGCAGAAGAAAGACCATCCGGGCCACCCGGGCTCAAACTCCAAACCCCTCCTTCTTTGACGCTGACCTGTTACGTATGTGCAATAGTGCGTACAGACTTAAACGTAGAACGCTTCTGCACGGCCACAATCTTTTCGCAAAAGTAGGAAAAGAGAAATAATATCGGCTTTAACAAATTTGAAATTGAAATTTCCCTGTCCTTTTAAATCGGCTATTGGTTTTTACTCGATATGGATGTGGATTGATTCCCATACGTACACTTTGTATTCGTACGATTTAGCATCGCTTCACATAAGAAACTACGTATTTAGCTGTTTCAGTGTGAACAAAAAATCAGCGGCCAGTTCCTGGAGGAAAATGAACCTACTAGCTGACGCTCGAAATTTTCGGAAGGAAGAAGAAATACATAGGTCCGCCGGTCTGGACCATCAAGTCGTAAACGGATTTAGGGGTGTCTAGCAATGTCTGCTCATGTTCTTCAGCTCTACGAGTCACAATAACTGTTTGTGTGCATTTGAACGTGTTTGTTTTTGTTCGATTTGCTTCCATTATAAAACTTTCTTTGAACTAACAAAACTGAAACCGATACAAAACTTCAAACAGGCAGCATGTACAGTACAGCATGAGAGCATGTAGAACTACCGAAATTGGTTGATCAGGCGATGTCTGGTTTTAAGAATTTCTTGCGACAGCCGAAAACACTCCTTGAACTTTGCAGGCTCTTCAGGATAATGTGAAAGTTATCCTGGGTCGAAAGACACGTTTTCTCCTTGGCCGCTCATCTTGGTTTTTTCTCACTGTAGCTGGACGAATCATTATTCGAGCATTTCTTTGAGATAGAACAACTTTACACTGGAAAAACAAAATTTTACGAGTCAGCTACCCACTCATAAAATGCTAGGAACACACACTCATAAATCATAAAATCATAGTATGAGGCAAAACATTTATGAAACAGGCGCCCTCATAAATTCGATGATTTTACTCATATTTATGAGATATGAGCTCATACTTATGAAAGTATGAGTTCACCTTTATGAAACCGGTGTTCTCATAGAATCATAGAAAATCTGTCATAATATGAGCTCATAACTTTTATGAAATCGGCCCCAGGTTGGGCTTCTGCCCGACCAGGGCGAGAAAATTTTGAAAATTTAGCCTTCAAAAACACATATAAAAGGCATTCTGAGCAGCGCAGGAAGGGCAGGATGTGGGTGTGCATGCGTGGGCCCCCAGTGTGGCCTAACGCAGTGGCTACGGCCTCGCCCGCACAAACCCTCCATCCGTCCGAGGTCAGTGATAAAGAGGTGACAAACCCTAGATAGATTTTTGTTTGAAGACATTCTCTAATACTCGAATACTTTCTAATACTTACGTATTTCCTTACATTCACCACAGGAAATAATTGAAAATATACAGGGTGTGTCAAAAAAAAACAACCCAGCAGAGTTTTTGCTGTAGCAACCGCAAATCTCAACCGATTTGAATGAATCCTGCTTTAAATGAAAGATAAATAAATTCTTGAAAGACTGGTGAAGGCCCTATTAAGATACGATGCTTAGTTCCTGAGATATTTTCCTTCAAACTCAAAACAGAGATTTTGGCAGTGAACAAGAGCGATTCCGTTGCACTTCACAACAAAACGGATTCCTACTGCTGAGGAGCAACAAGACTTTTACAAATGAAGTAACCAAGCTTGTGTGGCACCAGAAAAACCTCGTTACGTTAGCCCTGAGCAGTAGGAATCGGTTTTATTATGAAGTGCATCAGAATAATAAAAATCGCTCTTGTTCATAGCCAAAATCTGTTTTGACTTTGAGTGCAAATATCTCAGGAACCAAGCACCATATCTTAATAAAAGCTTCACCAAACTTTCAAGAATTAATTTATCTTTCATATAAAATAGGACTCACTGAAATCGGTTGAGATTTGCGGCTGCTACAGTAAAAAATCTGCTGGGTTGTTTTAATCTCTGTTGTGCACTGCCAAAATATCTGTTTTGATTTTGAAAGCAATTATCTCAGGAACTAAGCAACGCATCTTAATAAAAGCTACACCAGTCGTTCAAGAATTTATTTATCTTTCATTTAAAGCAGGATTCATTCAAATCGGTTGAGATTTGCGGTTGCTACAGCAAAAAATCTGCTGGGTTGTTTTTTTTGACACACCCTGTAATTGAAATTCCAGGCGAATTTCAATTCAATTACAATTAAATTATGGCCCAACTTTTGGATTTCAATTAAATTCAATTTATTGAATTGAAATTAAAAACGGGCCAATTATGCGAATTTCAATTACAATTAAATTAATTTTTTACATCACTAACACAGACAATATTGACTTAAACGTCAACGACAGTTACAAAGTCACTACCGGAGAGTGCTGCATAGGGTACCCCTCCAGATACCGTACCCGGGGTACACTAACTGGCACTTATTGCTGGATTGTGTACCCGGGGTACACTATTTGGAGACAGGTTTTATGTCACAGGTGTTAAAAATTTCCTACATTACGGTACCTTTAAAGTCTACGTATATTTTTGTTTCACTGGCGCAAACCTCACAAGAATGAAAAATTTGACCAACCACTCTCATTTACATGGCAGAAACAGTAATCTGAATTGGAAAATTGCATTTTTGCTCAGAAATCGTGAAAATAATCAGTTTAACATGATTTGGCTAAGTGCCAGTTAGTGTACCGGGTACACTAACAGGATCTCATTTTTCTTGCGGAAAATGCTAAGTGCTGGTTAGTGTACCCGGGTACCCAATGCAGCACTCTCCGGTACGTATCAGAGTATTAAAGAGGTCTTGGAACGTACAGTATTTTACATAGTTGATCTAAAAATTGCACTTAAAATTTGAACCTATTGAGTAAGTCCAATAAAACGGAACAGGTTCAAGTCCGGCTGAACTAAAATACAGTAGGTTCGAGCTCAGGTTCAAGTGCACAAATTTCAGGTAAAAACTTATTAATAAATCCAGCCAGGTTCAGTCGGACTTGCCAACACTACCCCCGACCTCGCCTCCCCTTCCCTTCGGCGGATGACCTGTTACATGTATGCTTATCGTTTATCTAATTTTAGGCGATCTGTTTTCCTATTCATTGGATTGAAAAGAGGGTGGAGAAAGGCAGACGTTATACAGTCGTGCATACGTACTATACAGTAACGCAGCGGTTTCGAGAGTTGCCCCACCCCAGCAAAGGCCAATCTTCAGATCGGAAACTCAGGAGGACTTCCCCTCCGAGTTTTCTGGAGCGCAATTTTTGTGCCAATTTTTTACTATATTTTACAATTATAGGGAGGAAAACTGCTAAAATTGCTTGTAAAACAGTGACTTTTAGCTGTGTCTGGTCCCGTATTAGCAGTTTTTTTGCGATTTTTAGTACTCAATCCTCGCCGACTTGGGCTCAATACACCTTGACCGGACTCAAACCTCACAACCCCTTTAGGCGGATGACCTGAACATACGGTAGGTAGGTATGTTTTTTTTTCTATTTCTCGCCCTGACCATCAGCGATTAGCTGCTGATATGAGGCCAACAGACCTACCTTTTTGTATGGCAGAGTGGGACGTACCTACGAAAAGATCTTTCTCACATCTTGATAAGGAAAATAAGGTTAGTAGAGGGTGGGGTAGGAATAGAAAGGAGCTGTAAAGTGGCTTGGAACGACAGCTTGTCCATCTGGTAGTCCCTGAAGTCTCAACCAACTGGAGCAAGAGGGGTAGCATCGATGGTGAAACCAACTTGAGTACTGGAACCAGACCACAAGTGTAGCATCGGATAGTGAGAATCGGGGCTGAAAATCGTTATAGAGAGCGATCGAAGCTGTGGTTGTGGTGATCAGGCCTGCGAATGGCTGAGAGAAAAGCCACATCAGTGATCTAGTCGCTGAGTCGATAGCGCAGCTCGGCAGCTCAGCATCAAAGGTTGTAACACTTGCAGCTGAGAATACAGTGGTGCACAAAAAAATGTAAGAGTCGTTTTTATGAGACCATATCATTTTCAAATTTTTGTTTAAATTTCCCGCCAAAATTTGAACTTTCGCGCCGAAACTGTAACACAAGTAGCCGGACTAATTGGGCACCTACCTCCAAATTTGGTTCAAATTCGTTGAGAATTGAGTGAAAAACAGTGATTTTAGTGAACCCGAAAAAGTGGAGAGGACATTTTTTGTGCACCACTTATGCAAAAAAGGAGCTTAATGGAGCTGTAAGAGAAAATTAGGTGGGGTAAAGGGCTCACACACTCAGGAAGCGATAAAGCACATGTGGCTTCAAGATCTTCAGCACTCTACACCATACATCAATAATGCCAATGTTGAAAGGGTGTTGAGCGAGCCTTGCAAGGTTGCTGGGACAGTTTATGCAGAAGGGACTGCACACCACATACCCCGGAAGGTAAGTCCCCAGTGGTTTTGATCAGATCCTAAGCTATGAGCAAGATAATAATAATAAGAGCGAAGATTTTTCGAAGAAAGAGTGATTATGAATGTTTAGACGAAAGAATGTGAGTGGGTGTTAGCTGTAAAGCAGCTTTGGCATGCAGGGCTAGCCAAGCCTGCCTTACAATGTACTCCCCTCCGCGGCGGGCACGCCCCTCATGGGAGGGACAGAGGCATGTATGCATACTCTCGGTCTCATTTAAAAGAGTGTCCAATGGCCGATCGATCGGTTGGTCGCCGGGCAGAAACAAACCACTGGATCGGGTACTGTAACTGTCTAAAGTGAGCAAGCTCAGTAGACAGCTTTTTCCTTCTGTTTTTCAGTTCTTCTAATATTTTTATCATGTTTTACCTCAAATTCCAAGTGCAAAGTGTGTGCTAAGTTTCGCCCAAAGTAACCATTTGCAGTTTCCAGTAACCATTATTCAAGAGCTGAATGCTATACTTTAAGAAGAAGCCCCAAGCAAAACCCAAGTCCACAGGTTGGTCCGTTTTTTAAGGGAAAGAATGTTTGGAAGTGTGTCTTCATCAAGTATAGCGGTCAGGTCTTGAATAATGGCTAGTTTAGGCATGCAGAGCTTTGTGTGAGACCTATCCCTTAGGAGCCGTCCATAAACGACGTCGTTCCAGAGGGGGGAGGGGGGAGGGTCGGCTGAAATGCGACGATAGAGGACGCACCAGGAGGGGGAGGGGTTAGCAAAAAACGACGTCGCTTTTTCCGGAATTTTAGGGAACTTTCAATGTATTATTTTCGATTTATGTATGTGCATTCTCTCAAACATTTCTACGTTCAGAAAAGACTCCCAGAGTGGCTGAAGGGATCTATTCAATTCATTGTACAGTACGGCAAGAAGAACAAATGACAGTACTGCATGTAACTGCACTTTTATCGGGGGGGGGGGGTAAACGGAAAACGACGTCGCCAAGGGGGAGGGGGTGCCCAGAAACGACGCAAGGCGATTTTGGGGGAGGGAGGGTCCGAAAAATCGGAATTTTGGAACGACGTCGTTTATGGACGGCCCCTTACTAGCAGAAGCTACTCCATTTGGAGTAGTACCCACTGAAGAATTTGATAGTTTTGTGTGAGTGTTTGTAGTATCGTGCGATCGAGTGGTTGTGTGCGTGCGTCCGAGAGTGTGTGTGTTGTTGTGTTGTATCCAAGAACTACTAGTAAAGACTCCCAACTTCGTTTCATTGGTGCCGAGACCCGGGAAAATAGAATCACGCTTTGCATGCGGCTGTTTGTTAGCCATAAATGTGATTGGAAAATGAAAGTGCGAAAAATGTGACTGGCCAGTCACAGGTCATTCACGCTTTCTTGCCAGACAATGCACAGTGCTGCATACAACGCGTGATTGGCCAGTCACGGCAAATCACGCTTTTTGAAAATTTCAGTGAATGCAAAAACATTCACTGCGCGATTACCATTTTTAGGCATTGCATGTCCCTATAAGCCACGCACGCAAAAAATTTCTGCGTCTAAGAGTTAGCACACACTTTCCACTCCGAATTTGAAGCAAAAACGTGATAAAACATTTAAAGAAGAACTGAAAACCAGAAGGAAAAAGCAGTGTGCTGATGCTAAACTTGCTCACTTTAGACAGTTATAGTACCCGACTCAACGGTTTGTTTCTTGCCGGGCTGCCAACAAATCCATAGGCCAGAGTACGTCTTTCAATTTCAACTGAGACTGAGGAGAGCCAAAAGATCTGTTTGCTCAAGCTACAGCTGCAAGTAAATTCCGGTTTTTTATTGAACAACCTGTACGGCGTCTCATGTTCAACAAGCATAGAATCCTAGATCCAACCTGACAGATTAAATTTCTGTACACGGTAGCTTTTCCTTAGAGATTTTTGCTAATCCAGTACGTAAAGCAGAAGGAGATGAAAATTGGGCTCAACGGTGGTGACGTCTGAAAAACGATTCGCAATTACCTACACGCTCCAGTGGATCGCGGAATTCCGATAAACAATTAGCCGGCGGCTTTCGCTCTTTCTTGTTTGGCAACGTCGTGTGTCGCCTGTTAAAAGAGAATGGCGGCATCATTCTTATTTAACTACACATACGCAGCCACCACCAGCCAGGCTCCTTCTCTTCCTCCATTGTCCGATTTGCTCACTGCATCTTTTATCATCAGTACAGTGGTTATTCTTCTCCTCTGTCTGATCGGAATTGTTGGCAATGCACTTTCGGCGGCCGTGTTTTTTAGCTCAAAGTTAAGAAAGAAGTCTATAAACGTTTTTCTGACAGCGCTCAGTCTCTCCGATCTTGGCCTGCTGATTGTGGCAGCACCTGCCTATGCCTCACCTCCTCTGAGCGCGCTTTGTGACGACTCGGAATTTTTGCTAAAACTTTATCAAGTGGGTACAGTGTACCTTTACCCAGTGTCCTCTATGTTTCACTGTGCATCCATATGGCTCTTGGTCTTGGTTACTTGCGAACGGTTTGCTGCTATTTGCAGCCCTTTGCAAGTGCGGCGTTACTTCACACGGTGAGACTAATAATCAACCGTACAAAATTTGTAAAGAAATAATATGACTCAGAGAGAATTACTGGCACTGAAAGCCCACTTTTAGAATAAAATAAAGGTGAAACGAAACCTTTGCACTCAGAACGCCTACCGTGTAGTGCCATTTATTGTACCCGGTGTACTATAAATGGAGAGAGATTTTTAATCTGAAGTGAGCAGTTATCAATACAAATCGTGCCACTACTACCGTATAGTGCTGTTTATAGTACCCGGGTACTATATATGGCACTTAGGGTTTTGCGAAAATAAAATTGAATCCATTTATAGTACCCGGGTACTATATATGGCACCTACGAAATCTGCTCTATAAGAAACTAACAATAGTATGTGAAGTTCTGTGCTCAAATTACCGATTTGATGTAAAAATAGGTTATGTACATACATCAGAACCTCTATGATTGCATTATCTACTGTTTTTCTTCATACAAGCAACGTTTTCCCTCCAAAAGTAGTGTATTTTTCGCACGTTTTGTATTTATAACAGCTCATTTCAGAATAAAAATCTGTCTCCATTTATAGTACCCCCGGGTACTATAAATGGCACTAAGTGCCGTTTATAGTACCCGGGTACTATAAATAGGGGGTACTATAAACAGCACTATACGGTACGCATTTTTGGTTGTAAACCTTGTTTGTATGAAGAAAAACAGTAGATAAGGCAAACGTAGGGATTCTGATGTAAGTGAGGAACCTACAGTACTTTTACAGCTAGACCGTAATTTGAGAAAAGAACTTCACATACTATTGTTAATTTCTCATAGACCAGATTTTGTAGTGTGCCGCATAAAGTACCCGGTACTATAAATGGACTCAATCTTATTTTCACAAAACCCTAAGTGCCATACAACTGTATGTAGTACCCGAGTGGGCACAATACGTACAATACGTTACGTATATACAGCACAGAGCTGTTTGTTTTCCGGAAAAAAACTCAAGCCGGTTTTTTTCCGGTTTTTTTCCTGTTTTTTTCCGGTTTTTTTCCAACAGTTATTTTCCGAGATGACAGAAAAAATTTTTTTACAATCCCTTTTTATTGCAGAATTCAACGAACTAGCGTGAGTTTTATTACAAAATGCACTAATTTCATATTTTAGAGTAGTAATTTGATTTTAAAACAACAAAAATACAATAATAAAATTTGGCTGAAAATAGTACCGGTATTTTTTGCCAAAAACAGCTAAGTTATGCCATGGAAATGCTTGTAAGGCTTTTATTATCATAAATTCAAAGCATTTGAAGCGAATTCAACCAGTTATTGTGCCTATTTCCTTTAAAAACTTGCTTGAGTTTTTTTTCCGCATTTTAGTTTTTTTCTGAGCCCCTAGGAAAAAAACCGGTTTTTTTCCGGAAAAAAACGAAAAAAACCGAGGAAAAAAACCGACCCAACAGCCCTGATACAGCATAGTTAAAAAACGTCCCATCGCTTTTTTTTACCTTCACTCAAACTCCGTACACCAGACCAGCCTGTAGTCTTAGGTAATTTTTTTGTGTCATAAGACCAGCACGAGTTGGTATTTTCGCCTCAGCTTTCAAAATAGGTAGCCAGTTAATTTTGCTCAAAATTTGAGCCAAAAATCGATCAAGAACTAACAGAGCAACAAAACGTTTGAGTGAAGGTAAAAAGGATGGGACACATTTTTATCTAGACTGTAATACATACTATGTAAAGGCTGTACAGGCTAAGCTAGGTTTAGCTGCCGACTTGCGAGGGAAGCGCGTGCATTTCACTTATGCAAGACGCGCTGATTATCCGATTTAGATACAGTGACACTATCCCTCACTTATTTAGAGGAACCGAGGGCTTCTATTCAGCACTGTGATCAGGCTTTAGGCTTCTACACAGGTAGGTTCGGGGTGAATGAGCCTTAGGATGTTAGATTCAATCTCAGTCTTAAGTTGGTTTTCGCTAATGGGGGATAGTATCCCACAATTGCCAAAAGTTTTCTCAGGAAATCTGCAAATTGTTACCGTAGTATTTCATGTTTTCGTGTTGAAAACTCCAAGACTATGTCAAGTACGGCAGCTAGAAACAAACGGATCTAAGAAAATAGAAAAATTTTGCACAAAACAGAAACCGAGTGGATTTTGAATGGCCTAAAGGCTTTACTGCGTGTGTACAGCACCAATTTGGACCATTGGAGTGGCGGCGGACTCTCTCTATGCGCTTTGTGCGGAAGAAGAAGAAACCGCCTTTCACTTTCTAGGACAATGCTTTGCCTTAGTTGCAATTCGAAGGCGTACCCTAGGGGGTGACATTATGTCACCTGAGGATATTAGAAGTTGTGAGCTCAGAGATCTCCTGAGATTCATTAAAGAATCTACAGTAGGAGATTCCCTGACCTCTAGCTCACCATAAAGTTCTATGACTTCTAATGGGTTTGCGTGATGGGCCCATGGGTGGCCTAACGCTAGGGGTATTCCTATCCCGCCCCCTACAATCAATCAACAGCACCAATTTGCAGATCTCGCGCGGTGACTGCGATTTTGGTGGTGACACTCTTATCTGTCGCATACAATACAGTGCGGTTTTGGGAGTTTGACAGTGACGACGAGGATGGAGTGCGCCTGCTACTGCGGTCCAGCCCGGCCTACACACTCTGGTACAGCACAGTCGGCCAAATGCTGCTGGTTTACGTGGTACCGCTGATTTTGATCGTCGCTCTCAGCTGTCTAACTATCGCCGAGCTTTGGAGGGTCGGACGCAATCGGCAACGAATGCGCGCCAGGCACAGAGACAACCAGCAAACTAGCGATATGCTACGCTGCATAATAATCGGTATTTCTGCTCTTGCATCAAATTGCAACGTTGCAGTGATGTACTGTTATTTTACTATAGTATAGCAAAACAAAAATTAGTGATAGTAGTGGTAGTAAAATAATAGTAAAAAGTAAAATTATTAGCCGATAGTAAAGTAAAAATTAAATTAAATTAACAAAGACTGTCAATAGTAAAAGGAAAATTTTACTACTATTTAACTAGTTTTTGGTGAATTCCAGCCAAATTCTTGATCAATTTTGCAATAAAAGACGTGTGGGCGCACTTTTGTCAGTCGAATTTCACACATTTTTGTCTCTAAAGTTCTTCAGAACCTCGTATCATGATCAAATTTAGCAACTATTTAGCGAAAGTATTAAGAGTCAGTCTCTGAACCGATCGAGTCTTGGTCCTTTGCCATATTCAGACCCCAAAAATGAAACTTTGGCGTGGAGGGTTCAAAGTTGGACGACTAATACGTATGGATAGGTTATATAACCACCGCAAAGGATATCCCGATTCGACGCTCCACGCTCGAGATACGGCCTTCTGAAAATCGGTCCGCTTAACTATGGGACCAAAATTTCAAAATCGAATTTCTAGCGCACTAATCAGTGTTGGGACTTAAAAATTGGGGGTTTAGGGTAACTTTTAGAGTACTTTCAGAATCAACGGTCGAATTCCATTTTCAATGAAAAAAAAATTTTTCGACCCCCTTTGGAGCCCCCTAGCTCGTCTGGAACCCCCCTTACACCGTTTTTTTATTTCAGAATATTGTAGCGCTATCAATTCCCTACAGTTTGGTATAAGCCACATTGGCTGACCCGTGGAAGAAAGTGGTGAAATATGGCTTCAAAGTTGAAAAATCCTCAAATTTTTAGTTTTGGTACTGCACCAAAATTTCCTGCTGGAGTTTCTAGCGCACTAATCAGTGTTGGGACTTAAAAATTGGGGGTTTACGGTAACGTTTAGAGTACTTTCAGAATCAACGGTCGAATTCCATTTTCAACGAAAAAATTTTTTACCACCTTTGGAACTCCTAGCTTGTCGGGTACCCCTACACCGTTTTTTTTATTTCAGAATATTGTGGCGCTATCAATTCCCTACAGTTTGGTATAAGCCATATTGGCTGACCCGTGGAAGAAAGTGGTGAAATATGGCTTCAAAGTTGAAAAATCCTCAAATTTTTAGTTTTGGTACAGCACCAAAATTTCCTGCTGGAGTTTCTAGCGCACTAATCAGTGTTGGGACTTAAAAATTGGGGGTTTAGGATAACTTTTAGAGTACTTTCAGAATCAACGGTCGAATTCCATTTTCAAAGAAAAAAATTTTTTTCGACCCCCTTTGGAGCCCCCTAGCTCGTCGGGAACCCCCTACACCTGTTTTTTTATTTCAGAATATTGTGGCGCTATCAATTCCCTGGTACTGCATCAAATTTTCCCTGGTGGAGTTTCTAGCCTACCAATGTGAGTTCTGGTTTGACACTGATTAGTGCGCTGCGCTAGAAACTCCACCACGAAATTTTGGTGCAGTACCAAAACTAAAAATTTGTGGATTTTTCAACTTTGAAGCCATATTTCACCACTTTCTTCCGCGGGTCAGCCAATATGGCTTATACCAAAGTGTAGGGAATTGATAGCGCCACAATATTGTGAAATAAAAAAGACGGTGTAGGGGTACCTGACGACCTAGGGGGTTCCAAAGGTGGTAAAAAATTTTTTCGTTGAAAATGGAATTCGACCGTTGATTCTGAAAGTACTCTAAAAGCTACCGTAAACCCCCAATTTTTAAGTCCCAACACTGATTAGTGCGCTAGAAACTCCAGCAGGAAATTTTGGTGCAGTACCAAAACTAAAAATTTGAGGATTTTTCAACTTTGAAGCCATATTTCACCACTTTCTTCCACGGGTCAGCCAATGTGGCTTATACCAAACTGTAGGGAATTGATAGCGCTACAATATTCTGAAATAAAAAAAACGGTGTAAGGGGGGTTCCAGACGAGCTAGGGGGCTCCAAATGGGGTCGAAAAAACTTTTTTTCATTGAAAATGGAATTCGACCGTTGATTCTGAAAGTACTCTAAAAGTTACCCTAAACCACCAATTTTTAAGTCCCAACACTGATTAGTGCGCTAGAAATTCGATTTTGAAATTTTGGTCCCATAGTTAAGCGGACCGATTTTCAGAAGGCCGTATCTCGAGCGTGGAGCGTCGAATCGGGATATCCTTTGCGGTGGTTATATAACCTATCCATACGTATTAGTCCTCCAACTTTGAGCCCTCCACGCCAAAGTTTCATTTTTGGGTCTGAATACTGAAACTCAATTGGCCCAGAGACTGACTCTTAATGATTCATTAGATCTTGGCATCATTGATGCAAAGTTGCCCCTAATGACTAGTAAAATCGTAGTAAAATTAGCAAAATTATTACAGCCAGGCACTTAACGCCGTTTATGGTACCGACACCATATAAGGTGCCGGTACCATATATGGTACCGGTACCTTATATGGTGCCCCCACGTTCGGCGACTGTGGTGGTACCATATATGGTGCCGGTACCATATGGCCATATATGGTACCGTCACCATATATGGGTACCACTACCCATGGCCATGGGTGCCGGTACCTATATGGTGTCGGTACCATAAACGGCGTTAAGTGCCTGACTGTATTAGTAAAACAAAAATTAGTAAAATCGGAGCTGTTTGGTAGTGAAACAAAGGTAAAAATTAAATTAAACGACTGAATTTGTAGTAAATTTAGTAAATAGTAAAATAAAAATCCACTAGTAAAATATAAGTACTACAGTGATGTTTTTCAGTGTTCGTTCTGTGTAACACACTGTCACTGTCGCTGTCAGTGGTGGAGACCGTAGAGCCGCAATTGTTCGACTCGGATCTGGGTTACGTGTTGAGCGACCTGAACAACGTTTTGGTCATTCTACATTCTGCCACCACTGCCTTTTTCTACGCGCGCTACTCAGTAATCTACAGAACGGCAGCCCGCAACCTCCTACTCACTGCATTACGTGGGAAGCAGACAGACACTGATGGTCTAAATGCCATGCTTCTGCTGCTGACCGAAAGCTCCAGCATTGTGCTGAGACGTCGGCCGGCTAGCGCCACTCAGAGCAACTTGGTTTGACTATTCTCAAGTAGATCGGAGACTACACGCACTGTCGTCGAAAAGAAATGCACTCGTTAGACAAAACGTGGACAAATCCATCTCACTAGCTGCAGACATGGACTTCGGCTCAGGGATGGTAAATTTTCGAATCCTGAGGGACTGGGTGGGTAGCGGCATCTGAGGCGGGTTGATGTGATGGTAAGCTCAAAAGTCCGATTTCTGACTGAAACGAAGGTTTTTAGGCTTATTTTTCGATAAATTAGGTTGAGATGAGCTATTTTGAGCTCATTTACATCTGATCTAAACATGCTTTTATATTAATGTTCTATACAAAATTCTTCCTAAAAATCCTGAGGGGTAGCGGCGGCCTGAGGGGGTAGGTCAGAGCATGAGGGCATCAACCCCCTCAGACCCCCCTTTGCCACTGTCTGACCAGCTGTTCTATACGTTGGATATAGCTATGCAACAGTCCTCATTGATTACATTTTCGATGACTTCAAGTGACTATTCAATGCTTGATAAATAATGCATTTTTGACAACGAAACAAACAGAAAATACTTCACATTTGGCTCTTCCGAATGGTCTAGGTTGATTTTGAGTGGTGAATAGGGATGGGACCGGCATACGGTATTATACGGTATCATACGCTATTATACGGTATTTTTGGCTATACAATTATTATACGCACGACTGTTTTATGGAAACAGCGCACATACATGTATGTCATTTAGGCATTCCCACTAACTCAATCCGCATGTTTTCCTGCAGAATGTAGCATAGAATTGTAGCCAAGAGTCACATCTATTACGCCATACAAAAAAACCCCGAAGAGTTCCACTTATGTAACGAAAAAGCAACTCTTAAACTAAGGAGAGTCGTTTTGCAATTATAATGTTTTTCGACTGTGAAAAATGCGCAATGATTTTTCCTGTTTACGTATATGTTATGGTAGGATTTCATGCTTTCGTTTTTCCGTTAGTGACATTTTAGTGTCAATCAGACCAATTCGTACCGATAGAGTGCGAACAATACCTAAAAAACCCAATACCCCAATACCCAATACCAATACCTGAGACCCTCAATACCCCAATACCCAATACCCAATACCCAATACTTGCATAGCTGGGCCAAAAATTGCAATTTCACTGGACAGGTACATTCAGGATGCATACACAAGATTTTTTGCACTGCAATTAAAATTTTTAAGAGCCCTGGTTGGGCCGCTGCCCAAGCACGGCGAGAAAATTTTGAAAAATTAGCTTTTCAGAAAGCATTTAGAAGTCATTTTGGGCATAAATTTTGCAGAATTAACAGTTTGGGTATTTAATTCGTAATTCAGTCGTGTTTCTTCTGGCGAATTTTTTCCTAATGGCCGGAAATTGTGTGCACCACCGCAATAGTCATGGGTATGGTACTGGTACATTATGGTGACATTAGAAATGTTACCATTTTTATATTAGATTTTCGGAGGAGAGGCTCCGAAAAATCGGGATTTTCGAACGATGTTGTTTATGGACGGCTCATTAACGCGATACAGCTTCCTAAATAGTGTTTCCGAGTAAATTTATTTTGAAATTAAATAACTATTAAATTGCTTGCTCAGCCTTCTGAAAAAAATAACTTGCTATTAATTTGCTTGGTACCTAAATTCTTAAATTTAATTTGATACAAATTTGTTATTTGCTATGAATTAAATATAAATTTGCTAAAATCAATACTCAATTCCTGAGAAAACAGCTCAAAATCTCGGTCGTGTCTAGACCTATTTTGTAGTGACTACTAACTACTAACCACTAACTACTAATTTTTGGGTGTTTATGACGTCATCAAGACTACAAATTGACTACGACTACATATTCAGATTTAGTGACTACAAATTGACTACAAAATACCTTTTGGATTACCGTTGTCAAGTAAATTAGTTTAGTAATTTACTTACTTTTTAATTTACTTTCACCTCCACAAAATAATTTACTTGCTTTTTAATTTACTTTGACCGATTTATCAACAATTTAATTTGATTTTAATTTACTTTCAACTTCTAATTAAATTCTAATTTACTTTTCTGTGCAAAAAATTGCCAAAAATACCACAAAATCACCAAATATCTGAGTGTGGATTTCTAGTAAACTGATGGCACTATGAATCTAACTCCTTCGTTTTGTTAAGCTTCATGTTTTGGTAAAATCAGTTGTTCAGAAATGCATTATAATTATTTTTTCTAGGAGCAAAGCAACAGATGTAAGGCTTTGGCTAACACTGTATGTAACTAATGGACGGACCGGGATTTGATGAAACAAAGGGGTTTTCATGCATCAGTGCATACATATATCAGGGAGTCTGGGGGTCTGCCCCCACCCGACTAAGGCCAGAGCCCCTGTATGGGGACCCCCCCCCCCCCCCGAGACGATTTTCCCGACCCCCCTCCAATTTTTCTGGCAAGTAATTTGTAGAGCAAATTTTTGCAATTTTTTTACAATTTCAGACACAAAAATTGCCAAAATAGCCTGCAAAACAGCACTTTTTAGCTGTATTTCAGCCCAAATTGGAGATTTTTGACGATTTTTAGCCGAAAAATTACGATTTTTTTCGATTTTTGAGGGTTTTTAGTGCCCAACCCCTCCCAAAATTTGGGCTTAGATTAGATGCCACGACCGGAGCCAGACCCCCAACTAGTGTTGGAAAGTCCGGGGTTAAAAAATAAGTTCAGGTTCAAGTCAAGTCCAACATCGAAATTTCAGGTTCAAGTCCAGGTTCAAGTCCATCATCTAAAAAACCTGGACAATAGGTTCAGGTTCAAGTCCACTGATAATTTTAAGAATTGTTGAAATTTTGCACTGATCGCAACTTTTTCTGAGCTATTTAAGCGTGTCTACTAGTAATGAAAGACGAAAACCACATTTTATGGGGCAGTAGTTTCGTTTTCTAGCATATTCAGTTTGAAAAATCGGTGTAAAAACAAGAAATCATGAAAATGTTGTGCAATCCAACCGAAAATTTGACAAATTTTGCCTAAATTTTCACTCAAATTTTGAACCTATTGAGTGAGTCCAGTAAAACGAAACAGGTTCAAGTCCGGCTGAAATAAAATAGGTTCAGGTTCAGGTTCAAGTCCACAGATTTCAGGTTAAATACCTATTAATAAGTCCAGGTTCAAGTCGGACTTGCCAACAGTACCCCCAACCCCCTCCCCCTTCGGCAGATGACCTGCAATGTATGTGATGGTTGCACGAAAACTGTAGCTTCACATTCTATACGTAGTATAGGATTCCAATTATGATTTCAGAGAAAATTGTGTTGAATGATCTGCTGCATTGCAGCTGGGTTTCCATTCTCAACAGTGAGAGCATATGTACTGTACATTCTGTGGTTAAATAGACTGACAGAAAAGGCACAGAATCACACAAAAGTTACATGCGAGGGCCAAGACTACCACAGATCGAATAGTCAATGAAGCAAATTACAAGTAAATTAGAAGTAAATTGAAAGTAAATTTTTCAGGATTTTTCAATCTAATTTAATTTACTTTTTACTTGCTTCGCCATTTTCGTCAGAGATTTAATTTTATTTTAATTTACTTGCCACTTAATTTACTCTTCGGAAGTAAATTATTTTCGAATTTAATTTAATTTTAATTTTAATTTACTTGACAACGGTATTTTGGATTTGTGAATTAGTAGTCAGCAAATTCTGGAATTTGTTTGGTCATATCATACACATTAGCCATTTAGAAACGAAAATGGTGCCATCTTATCGGTGGGTTTTTGTTAATTGAGCTATTTTACTAGTTTTGAAAACTTTTTTGTTATTCAAAAGTAATTTTCCTGTTATTATTTCGAATATTTAGTCAATTTCTGATCGTTTGTAAACAAAGCAAAATGCACGTTTGTTTGTTTTTTGGTAAACAAAATATAGTATAGGTAGAATAATAACCTAAATATATCTTTAGAGGTTGTAAACAAGAAAACCGAAAACCGTGTATTATGAAGCTAATCCTATGTAAATTTAGAACTTTCGTAGTAGAAATTAACAGGCATTTTTGTTTGGCAACACACCTTGTAGTAAAATTGACGTTATTCCTTAAATGTCCACCTCTCCCTTGTTTGACTCACTATTTTAGATTTTCAAATTCTTGTTTTATATACTAAACCTAAAAATTTGGTATTTTCTGCAAAATTTTGCTGACTACAAATTGACTACTAACTACGACTACATATTCAAAATCGAGAAATTTTAAGACTAAACTAAGACTACAAAATATTTTTGGCGATTTTTTGAGACTACTAACTACGACTACAATTTAAAATTGGCAAAAGAAATAGGTCTAGTCGTGTCAGTCCAAAATGAGTTGACCTTTCTTCAGATGGTAACAAATGGTCTACAAATTAGCATTTAATGAGTTGATATCTTTGCTATAGGCATGAACAAGGTCATCTTTGGACTGAACTTGTTGTTTTGTAGCCAGACTTTGGTTAGTGAAGCTGCCAAACTAAGCAAATTTATATCAAATTCCTATTAAATTTATATCAAATTTCTACGCCAATTTTACGAAATTTAATATAATTTTAATTTGTTTGACAGTCATCGCGAGAAATTTAATTTGTTATTAAATTGCTATTTACTTGGTGATTTTGGCCAAAACAATTTAATTTTGTTATTTAATTTTAATTTGATCGGAAACACTATTCCTAAACCGAATCATCGACTAACTTTTTCGATTTTTTCAGATCAATTTTTCAGGTCAACATCGATTTTTCCATATTTTTACTACTGTTGGAAAGTCCGGGGTTAAAAAAATAAGTTCAGGTTCAAGTCAAGTCCAACATCGAAATTTCAGGTTCAAGTCCAGGTTCAAGTCCATCATCTAAAAAACCTGGACAATAGGTTCAGGTTCAAGTCCACTGATAATTTCAAGAATTGTTCAAATTTTGCACTGCTGGCAAGTTTTCTGAGCTATATAAGCCTGTCTACTAGTAATGAAAGGCGAAAACCACATTTTATGGGGCAGTAGTTTCGTTTTCTCGCATATTCAGTTTGAAAAATAGGTGTAAAAACAAGAAACCATGAAAATGTTGTGCAATCCAACCGCAAATTTGACAAATGTTGCCTAAATTTTCACTCAAATTTTGAACCTATTGAGTGAGTCCTGTAAAACGAAACAGGTTCAAGTCCGGCTGAAATAAAATGGGTTCAGGTTCAGGTTCAAGTCCACAGATTTCAGGTTAAAAACCTATTAACAAGTCCAGGTTCAAGTCGGACTTGCCAACAGTAATTTTTACCTGTCCCAATTAGTATTGGGTATTGGGGGGTAAAAACCCCAATACCCAATACCCAATACCTGGAAAACACCCCAATACACCCAATACCCAATACCCAATACCAGTTCGCACTCTACGTACCGACCCAGACATGGGCTAGCATTTCGGCTGAGGGGGGGGTAGAATTTTCAATTCCTGAGGGGGGCTGAGGGGGGGGGTAGGAGCGCCTGAGGGGGGCTGAGGGGGTGGTAAGCCAAAAAGTCCGATTTTTTGCTAAAATCAAGGTTTTTTGGCTTATTTTTCATCAAAATACGTTAAAATAAGCTATTCTGAGCTCATTTACACCTAATCCAGGCATATATTTATCATAATTTTCTATACAAAAATCTTCCAAAAAATTCCTGAGGGGGGGTAGCGGCCGGCTGAGGGGGGTAGGTCAGAGCCTGAGGGGGGGCCGCCCCCCCCCCCGCCCCCCCCCCCCCTTTGCCCATGTCTGTACCGACCGTAAGCTGCTCTCTGGGACCGTTCACGTACAATACTCTCAGCATAAATAGATGCGCTACATCGTCTTCTATTTAGCGTATATGGTTTTGGTACAAAAACTGTTAGCAAGCTTATAATAATATTCTTTCGATGACGGTGCGAAAATACAGCAAATTCCTTCAGTAAATGAAACCAATTTTCTATAAACCAGTATCTTCAAGAAATAAATAAAGCTAATGAGAAATAATCCTGCCAAAAGCTTGATCAGTTTATCACAAAAGTTCGAAGAAACGTTGCTTCTATAAAACTTTTGCGACGTTTCTATTTTTGCAACCACCAAACAGTCGTGTACGGTATAATACCGTATAGGTGTTAAAACTGAATCTGCAAGATTTTTGCAGTAGATGCATGTCATTTTCGTGCTTCTGAAGATCGCAGTACTGTTTTTTTTTGGTTTTGTAAGCCATGTTACCAGTTAGAAAAACACAAAAATATACATTTATGGCAGTTTTTTTGGCTTCCTTGAAATGGAAAATGTGATATAGCTACAAGTACTTGTAAAATGCTGAGCAACCTGCAATTTTGCTTTTGAATAAAATCAAAAACGTATTTTTGGTTAGCATTTCACTAACTTAAATGAAACAAATCTGTCCAACCATACAATGGGCATAATTGAAAATAAATTCAATATATTGTCCGCTCAGATTCAAATCTTTAAATAAACAGACAGTACTACTTACTAGTAGGTAGACAAAACAGATCACAATAAAAAATAGCCGTTTAAAATAAAAAATTCACTGGAAAGGCCGACCACAAAAAATAATTTATGTTTTTGACCAGAACTTGGCGAACTATCCATACTGTATACTAGCGTAACTGGGCGTTTTAACATGCATTTCGCGAGAAAGTCAGCTTAGGTGACGAAGAGAGGGGGCAAGGGGGTTCATCTCACCGATCCGGCTAAAATTTTATGAGCATAAACTAGACCACGAACGATGACCTTCGGCGCATATTAGAAGAAAAACACCCCCCTAGAACCGGAGCTACACCCCCTCAAAGTTGGCTCGCCAGCCGTTTTTTGGCCAATTTTTGGACCTCTAACGACCCAAATTCAAACGTGTGCCGTTTGCGCATTTCTAAACCGACAGCTTTTGCATGCGCACCAATCGATAGCTATTTCAAAATACTTTAAATCCCCTGCTCAACTTTTTCCGTATCGCACCTGGTTAGCGAGTTATTTTCCGAAATGTACCAAAAATTGCGAAAATTCACCCTCCATTTTTTGCAAATATTCGCCCATAACTCAAGCCACAGAAGCGTGGGCCACCTGGAACTTTCTTCAAAGTTAGCCCATAACTGGCCAAACATAATCCACACAAATTGGTCAAAATCCAAGGGGTGATGCGGGGGGGGTTGGCCCCCTCAAAGGTTTCCGAAAAACAATTTTTTGCTCAAAATTAATTTTGAAGTAGTCTATCTGATGCAGTTTAATGAGCTGATTCCGAATATGTGCTCGGTTTGGCTAGACTCGGCCTGAATCGGGAGATATTCAAGTCCAAAGTTCCGAAAATCAATGCCCCCGTGGTGAGCATATCTTTTGATGGCTAGCCTAAACCGAGTCATGAGGCAGTTTTCTAGACCTATTTTAGCCTGCTGAGTTCAAAACTAAGTTCGTTTTTGCGCTACGACTTCGCGTTCGTGAGTTATGGCCAGTTGAAAATCACTACTACAAAAAAGTGCAATTTTGGTGGTGCGCAAAAAATCATTTTTTTTATCCAGGCCCAAAATGTTATTTCCGACCAGCTCACCGGATGTACTTTTGTCTACTGATTCCAAAAATGACTTCAGTTTTGCTCTAGGAGGTCTGCTTCCCGAGATATGGCAGTTCAAAGTTTCGCGGCAAATCTGCACTTACAGCTCTCACTCTGTTTTGACCTTCAAAATGGACTGCGTCGATTAGAGCCGCTATTATTGCTTTGGCTCTGTTCTACTAGATGTAGATTTCTTCGCTACATCCGAAAATGACCCATTTTTTACTGTACGACATCTGCTTCAAAAGATATGACCGTTCAAACTTTTGCGGCAAATTTATACCTAAATCGGCTATGACCTGCTAGCGGGTTGTCTCTATTAGTACCCTTTTTTTCCACCCTACCACCACACCACACACCCACCCACACAAACCTCACATTCCCCATCCCCATTTTCCCAAACCTTTTCTCCTCCCACCCCACAAGACCCCCCTCCCCTCTTTTTTACTCTTTTTTTCCCCCCAATTTCTTCTCTTATCCTCCCACTCCCACTTAAATTACAAAAGAAAAAAACCACACAATTCACACACTTTAAAAAAGTCACTTTTTTTCTTCGCGTGTGGTCTTTGTAAGGCTGTTATGTTAGATAGATTTTCATGCTTTATGTTATTTTCAGCTCGCCTTTGCTGTTCCACCTCATCTTGCAAAGTTTATTTCTGTCTGACCTACCGAATCCGCCCCACAAGCTGTCCAAAGACTTGCCTGTTACGAGCAGGAGACAGAGTTCAATGATAAGCACAATAAATCCACCCCACAAGCTGTCTGAAGACTTGCCTGTTATGGGTAGAGATGAAAAAAGCATAAAAACCTTCAAGTTCCTCTGTATTAGTCATCTCTACCAATTCCCAAAAACTGCGTTTTGGGCCATAGCCACAACTAGTTGCAGTCACTGTACTTCTGTATCGTTCTGCTGTAAGCATAGGGTCTCCAATGTGCAAACATTTTTTCCACAGAAATTTGCTACTTCATCTTTGCCACATGGTCTGCCACACATTTCTTGTGCTTCATGTGTCTTCATGTTAGACCCATAGAGACAGTCACCATACTGCTCATACAGGAGGTCTGACAGCTCTAGATCAGCGTCCACCAAGTCGTGCGTGCAAATTTCGCTCAATCTCGATGACAATGGGGGCACATGCGATGTCAATCTAAGCTTTCGTCAGTGCACCCCGACGGTCCTTGAGATGCTCAGTAACCCGGCTCTGGCGCTTTACGGTTTAGGAATGGCAGGTAAACTGCAGGTGGAAGCGTGTAGCACGAATAACTTTCAAGCAAACTGGACAATGTCCACTGTCAATTCGTACCATGACCTGTATGCTAAGCTGATTATTAGCCCTATGTAGTGCTGACTCATTGATTTTCGGACATTTGTAAATTGTACAAAGAGTATCAGTGACAGGTGCGTGGGTCAATCAATCTCTGCGGATTTTTTGGTAACACATAGTTCGGCGTTTCACTCTTGATCAATTATGGATAAATAAGGAATTATATATCAGTCCTTTGTAAAGCCGTGAGTTCGCTGGATATATTTGCTGTCCCTTCTGCTGCTGCTGCTATTCGACATTCTGACATGTCCCATTCATCATTGATCATTTATTGTACTTGGATCTCCGTCTCCTGCTCGTAACAGGCAAGTCTTTGGACAGCTTGTGGGGCGGATTTGGTAGGTCAGACAGAAATAAACTTTGCAAGATGAGGTGGAACAGCAAAGGCGAGCTGAAAATAACACAAAGCATGAAAATCTATCTAACATAACAGCCTTACAAAGACCACACGCGGTACTAATGGAGACAGCCCGCTAGCAGGTCATAGCCGATTTAGGTATAAATTTGCCGCAAAAGCTTGAACGGCCATATCTTTTGAAGGAGATGTCGTACAGTAAAAAATGGGTCATTTTCGGATGTAGCGAAGAAATCTACATCTAGTAGAACAGAGCCAAAGCAATAATAGCGGCTCTAATCGACGCAGTCCATTTTGAAGGTCAAAACAGAGTGAGAGCTGTAAGCGCAGATTTGCACATTTGAACGGCCATATCTCGGGAAACAGACCTCCTAGAGCAAAACTGAAGTCATTTTTGGAATCAGTTGGTAAAAGTACATCCGGTCAGCTGGTCGGAAATAAAATTTTGGGCCTGGATAAAAAAAATGATTTTTTGCACACCACCAAAATTGCCCTTTTTAGTAGTACAGTCATGTCTCGTTAATCCGGACAAGTTGGGACCGGCCAATTTTGTCCGGATTAGCGAATTTCCGGATTAACGAATCAAAGCTAAAACACTGATTTTCAGGTCAAAGGTCTGAATGACAGCTTTTTGTTAGTTGAATCTCAGATTCTGCAGCTGTACCTCCTAATTAAAACCCAAAAGCTTATTTCAGCTCAATATAGCTCCTAAAAAGGCAAAAATAATCACATTCTGACTCAACGAACAGCATTATTCAATTGAAAATTCAGTCCTGAATTGAAAAATTGCGCATGGATTTTGTCCAAATTAACCAAATCCGGATTAACGAATCACGTTACCATACAAATTTCGAAGTTGGGACCCCAAATCTTTTGTTCGGATTAACGAATCCGGATCCGGATTAACGAGTCATATAACATGGGGGAAAATTGGGACCTGGCCTAATCTTGTCCGGAAGGCGAATATCCGGATTAACGAGGTCCGGATTAACGAGACATGACTGTAGTGATTTTCAACTGGCCATAACTCACGAACGCGAGGTCGTAGCGCAAAAACGAACTTAGTTTTGAACTCAGCAGGCTAAAATAGGTCTAGAAAACTGCCCCATGACTCGGTTTAGGCTAGCCATCAAAAGATATGCTCACCAGGGGGCATTGATTTTCGGAATTGTGGACTTGCATATCTCCCGATTCAGGCCGAGTCTAGCCAAACCGAGCACATATTCGGAATCAGCTCATTAAACTGCATCAGATAGACTACTTCAAAATTAATTTTGAGCAAAAAGTTTTTTTTCGGAAACCTTTGAGGGGGCCAAACCCCCCCCCCCGCATCACGCCTTGGATTTTGACCAATTTGGGTGGATTATGTTTGGCCAGTTATGGGCTAACTTTGATGAAAGTTCCAGGTGGCCCACGCTTCTGTGGCTTGAGTTATGGGCGAATATTTGCAAAAAATGGAGGGTGAATTTTCGCAATTTTTGGTACATTTCGGAAAATAACTCGCTAACCAGGTATGATACGGAAAAAGTTGAGCAGGGGATTTAAAGTATTTTGAAATAGCTATCGATTGGTGCGCATGCAAAAGCTGTCGGTTTAGAAATGCTCAAACGGCACACGTTTGAATTTGGGTCGTTAGAGGTCCAAAAATTGGCCAAAAAACGGCTGGCGAGCCAACTTTGAGCGGGTGTAGCTCCGGTTCTAGGGGGTGTTTTTCTTCTAATATTCGCCGAAGGTCATCGTTCGTGGTCTAGTTTATGCTCATAAAATTTTAGCCGGATCGGTGAGATGAACCCCCTTGCCCCCTCTCTTCGTCACCTAAGCTGACTTTCTCGCGAAATGCATGTTAA
>JASANB010000802.1:0-48289 GCA_030248155.1 Sabatieria punctata | reverse complement strand
ATCGTCGCCACTATGGTAAAACGAGCCAAGTAACAGAAAGTCGAAATCGAGAAAATCGCTTTTTAAATATTTGTTACATTTTCGTGAATTAGCTTCAATATCAATTTAAATATTTTTTACCTAAAATACAAGTACATAATTGGTGTGCAAAACATTCTGCATGTGTCACTTTATGTAAAATTAAGTCAGCTAACAGGAAAAGCACAAAGCACTTGGCTCATTTTACCAGGATCACGTGATGATGTCCGTGCACATGCCTCTGGTTACATGGTTGTATCTCCTGACACAGAGCGAATTTCGACTTCGTTCCTTCGCCAAAACGTTTTTAGGTGCTTTAGCTATAGTTTTTCGCACTTAACTCCATTTTTTCCATTTTGTTACTTGGCTCGTTTTACCATAGTGGCGACGATATATTCATTTCACAACTGCTGCCGGACGACAATGAACTGCTTTGGTCATTAGTATATTGCGGATTGTGTAAGTGTTCGTACGTGTAAGTTAGGCTCTGCCCCAGTTGAATGAGACAGAGTCACTTTCCCTAGATGACTTGTGTAATGTGTGTCGTACGGTCCGCTCTGCTTGACGATTTCGGTCGCTGGTTTTCCTTGATCTCGACTTGCGTACAGGTCATACTTGCGCTTCCGTACAGTACGCAGGTGTGGGCTCCTTTTGCTGCCGTTTCTTACTAGTGCGGTCAGCCATCAAGCCAGCTACCATTGGTAACTTGGGGGCACTTAAAGATGTCTCGGAGATTCTGATCCGGGGGTTCTGGCCTATGTCGGGTGGGGGAACACCCTTGCTAGATCTATGGATTGAATCAACATGCAGTACACAACCGAACAGCATATGTTTCTCTTTGAGAACTTAGTCCGTTCGACTAAGTTTATGTGTATAGTACATATTCTTGATTCTGTTGTTGAAAGTTAGTCTGCCTGCACCTCACTATCCGAAATGACACATAATAAAAACCTTTCAACCAAACACACAACACAATTTACACTGTCTCAGATTGTACACTGTTTCGAGCGTTTAACCATAATTTAGACTGCTAACACGTTCCAATCACGGTGCGGGCCGGTGATCTCCGGATCAATATTTAGCGCTATTTAGCAGGCGGTAGATTTATTTAGCAAATCGAACAAAATTTAGCTGGCCCGTTAGATATATTTTGCGATCGCTTCTACGGTCTGTCAACGCGTGAAACCGTCTAAACAACAAAAATTCCATTTATTTTTGGAAATCCTGACTGATTCTTCCGGTGTGCTGGTGCAGAGTGTTTTTGAGACTTTTTGTAGCGGGACGATTTGTAAGTAGTTCCAGTTTATTTAGCTGATCGTCTAAAATGCAACGTCGTGGCCGTGGTCGTCCAAAGGCGGGATTCGGCGTTCCTTGGGAACAAAAAGAAATAACACAGCTAATCTATCAATACGAAGCAGAGGTCATAATGGCAAAGCTGCTGTAAGTGGAATGCGTAGTTATAATCCTGTTAATTATCTCCTTTTTCGTTTCTTCAGGGCATCCCCCACCCGACTTAGGCCAGACCCCCCGGATGGGGACCCCCCCCCCCGAGACGATTTCACCGACCCCCCTCAGATTTTTCTGGCAAGTAAATTTTCGAGCAAATTTTTGCAATTTTTTACACTTTCACACACAAAAAAATTGCCAAAATGGCCTGCAAAACAGCACTTTTTAGCTGTATTTCAGCCCAAATTAGCGATTTTTGGCAATTTTTAGCCAAAAAATTGCGATTTTTCTCGATTTTTGAGCGTTTTTTAGTGCCCACCCCCCTCCCCCTAAATTTTGGCTCAGACCCCCGCCCCGGCCGGCGCCAGACCCCCCAACCCCCCTCCCCCATCGGCGGATGACCTGTTACATGTATGCTTCAGGGCATGTGTCAAGATGTCCCACAGAAACCGTGCCACCGGTGCACCTGATGAGAATTGGCACACCGAGATAGCAGCACCTAAGCCCCGAAAAACAGATTGATTAATACGTTGTTTGTTTTAGGACTGTCCTAAGCAAAACAATGGCTATGACTGCGGCGTTTTCGTATTAGCCTTTGCCGCTGTGCTTGCTTCATCCAAGAATGTAGCTGTTGTTTCCCAAGTAAGAAAATTTACAGACTCGATATATGTTGTACCAAGAATATTCTTGGTTGTACTTATCAACGTTTTAGAACGACATGCCGCTTTGGCGTCAATTTACGGCATTCTGCAGCTACTGTGGTAAAAATAAGCTTTATCTGCTTGATTTTTTGTTGTAGGATTACTGGTCTGATTAGTTTGCTCTTTCTTCTGTCACGATTCTTCTGCAGTACATACCAGTGGCGTATCCAGGATTTTGGAAAGGGGGTGTGTGTGAAATTTTGAAAGTGCCTGGTTGGGCCGCTGCCCAACCAGGGTAAGAAAATTTAGCAAAATTAGCCTTCAAAAACGCGTTTAAAACGCGTTTAAAACGCATTCCGAGCTTAACATTAACAGAAATTACAAGTTTCAGTAGTTTATAATGGCCTGATTGGGCTTCTGCCCGACCAGGGCGAGAAAATTTTGAAAATTTGGCCTTCAAAAACGCATTTAGAAGGCATTCTGAGCACAAAATAGACAGTTTTAGTACATAATTCATTAGTTTCTTATATTTTTGACAGACTTTTTCTTCCTACCTCCACCGCAAAGGGGGTGTACACACCCTATACCCCCCTGGATACGCCACTGGTGCATACATGTGTCACCTCATTCTATATATTCTATGCTTTACGCTGGATTCTTGAAGCGTTCCTGTAGTGAAAATGCATCTAGTTAGCTTCTAGTTTTCGTGCCAGTTACAAGTTGACAGTTGTTATGTTGTTCTGTGATTTGCCTAATCTGTGATCTGTGACCTTAGTAAATAAAGAATACAATAACGCCTAGACGATCTTTCTTAGTAATGCATAGAATGTTTTTGAATAATATGCGGTTTCGCACTAATTTCAACCCTAAGTAGAAATATGGCACGGTTTCGAACGCCTTTCAGTTGAGGAGAGGCTTGGTTGGAACTGAATTCGTCACGGGTAGATTAAACAGTGCTAAGTGGTCTTTGCTTAGTAAAACCTTTTCCCCATAGAGTTTGCTTGTGGCCCGGCGGACAGAGACGGCGGCAAGCAGCAAGAGTTACCGTTGTGAAATCAACAAAGAACGCGTTTGTACATTAAAAGTGGTTGTGCTCTAGTAGGTTAATCCGAATCTTCGGTTTTCTACATCAGGTCAGGTTTATGTGCTTCAAGAACACTCTGTTTCACTTTACAACATTGCAGAAGCCGAAACAATCTGAAATTGCATTTGGACCACTTTGGTACAGAGCGCCTAAACAATGGGCCACTTTGATCGGGAGATACCAACGACGCACCTCCAATCACTACGTTTGCAACCCACCGTAGTTTTAGTCGCAAAATACTCGGGGGCAATTTCAGTTGCATTTTAGTTGCATTTTTGTTGGGCACTCACCCCGCGCGAAAGGAAAGAAGAGAAGCGCAAAGAGGAAGGAAGGAAGGCTAGAGATAGCTATTATTGTGAATTGAATTGATTGCATCGTCTCAGTGTGTGCAGTAGAAGAAATGGAAGGTCCGGATGCTAAGCGAATGCGTTCGTCGGGAGGCAGTCTGATGGGCAGTCCGATGACTACGGCTGGAGTGGGCGGAGGAGGCAGAGCCAGTCAGTCGAGTCGGGTGGTGCACATCCGAGGCTTGCCGGACCAAGTGATGGAGGCAGACCTGCTGGACGCCTGCGCCCAGTTCGGAGCCATCAGCTACATCTCGCTCACTGGACGCGGCAATGCTCTGCTCGAATTTGAGGTTGCTATTTTGGGTTTAGGTTAGGTTTAGCTGGGGAAGAAAAATCAGGGAAGGTCAGAAATGGACTATATACAGTATAGATAAAAAAAATGTCCCATCGCTTTTTCGGCCTTCACTCAAACGTTTCGTTCTCACTCACTTCTTTATACCGATTTGGCTCAAATTTTCAGCAAAAATTAACAACATGGTTGGCTAAATATTCTGCAAGTGTGGTGCCAAAATTCCGACTCATACTGGTTTTATGACCCGAAAACTAGGAATGAGGGTGGTCCACGCAAATTTATTTTTTTCTGTAATACAAGGAGTACAGGCCTGAAACTTGCAGGAATGATTGGTGTTGCTATTGGGCATAACATACTAAGCGGGCAGCCCTGTAGCTCAAAGGGCACTAAAATGGGGGAATTTCAAAAACATGACAAAATATACGACATTTCTTCGTAAAACCAGCAAAATGACGATTCTAAAGATTTTCAATTTTCAAAAAACGCTGTAGGGATGGTTTCTATGGTGTGGAACAGAGTTTAAATATCAGGTTCATTTATTTGTCGAACTTCCTGCTACAATCTGTGTTGATTATCAACAGATTCAGTGCTTTGATTCTAGAAGGTGCGGATTTCTTAACTATGGGATTTTCACTCATGTTTTTGAAACTCCCCCATTTTAGTGCCCTTTGAGCTACAGGGCTGCCCGCTTAGTATGTTATGCCCAATGGCAACACCAATCATTCCTGCAAGTTTCAGGCCTGTACTCCTTGTATTACCGAAAAAAATTAATTTGCGTGGACCACCCTCATTCCTAGTTTTTGAGTCATAAAACCAGTACGAGTCGGAATTTTGGCACTGAACTTGCAGAATGTTTAGCCAACCATGTTGTTAATTTTTGCTGAAAATTTGAGCCAAATCGGTAAAGAAGTGACTGAGAACGAAACGTTTGAGTGAAGGCCGAAAAAGCGATGGGACATTTTTTTTATCTATACTGTATTAATTAATTAACTTTCTTATGACTATACGACTCCGGAACGTGCGCTATACTGATGCGTACCCCTCATACTTGTAACAGGGGTCTGGGGATTCTTCCCCCACTCAACTTGGCCAGATCCCCCGGATGCCCCCCCCCCCCCGAGACGATTTCGCCGAACCCCCTCCCTCCGATTTTTCTGGCAAATAAATTTTTGAGCAAATGTTTACAATTTTAGACAAAAAAATGCCAAATTCGCCTGCAAAACAGCACTTTTTAGCTGTATTTCAGCCCAAATTAGCGATTTTTAGCCCCGAAAATTACGATTTTTTCGATTTTTGAGCGTTTTTAGTGCCCTACCCCCTCCCAAAATTTTGGGTCAGACCCCCCGGCCTGCGCCAGACCCCCCCCAACCCCCTCCCCCTTCGGCGGATGACCTGTTACATGTATGGTTCCCTAGAGGTATTTATTTTATATTTGGAAAACAGGCCCTCCGGAGCGTGCCCTGTATTGACGATTTCGCCGACCCCCCTCCGATTTTCTGGCAAGTAAATTTTTGAGCAAATTTTTGCAATTTTTTACAATTTCAGACAAAAATTGCCAAAATCGCCTGCAAAACACCACTTTTTAGCTGTATTTCAGGCCAAATTAGCGATTTTTGGTGATTTTTAGCCAAAAAATTGCGATTTTTTCGATTTTTGAGCGTTTTTTAGTGCCCAACCCCCTCCGAAAATTTTGGCTCAGACCGGCCGGCGCCAGACCCCCCGAACCCCCCTCCCCCTTCGCAGACATGGGCTAGCATTTCGGCTGAGGGGGGGGTAGAATTTTCAATTCCTGAGGGGGGCTGAGGGGGGGTAGGAGCTCCTGAGGGGGGGGCTGAGGGGGTGGTAAGCCAAAAAGTCCGATTTTTTTCTAAAATCAAGGTTTTTTTGCCTGTTTTTCATTAAAATAAGCTAAAATAAGCTATTCTGAGCTCATTTACACCTAATCCAGGTATATTTTTATCATAATTTTCTATACAAACTTCTTCCAAAAAATTCCTGAGGGGGGGTAGCGGCCGGCTGAGGGGGGTAGGTCAGAGGCTGAGGGGGGCCAACCCCCCCTCAGCCCCCCCCCCTTTGCCCATGTCTGCCCCTTCGGCGGATGACCTGTTTGTTACATGTAGTATGGTGATGCATACACTAGGGACCGTCCATAAACTACGACGTTCAAAAATTTTGGACAACCCCCTCAACGTTTTTCGACGTTTATAGCACACCCCCTAAAAAACTACAACATTTAAGGCAGACACCCCCTCCCCCCGACTTAACTTGGTATTGGTACTCTCACTCTGTCTGACATTAGAAAATCTTCAATAAAATCGACTTGACACTGTAGAAACTGTGAATAAGTAAGTTTTTGACAGTGAACTACAATTTTGGCGGTTGGAAACATGAACTGAGTTGAGTTTTCCTTGAAATATAGTTGCGGAACGAAAGTTCCTAGGCACCAAAAAACGTCGACATTTTCCGACGTTCAACCGACCACCCCACCCCGTCTCTGAACGTCGTAGTTTATGGATGGCCCCTTGCCACCTAACTGAGCAATGTAGCTGGAATATTTCAGAACCAACGCTCGGCCGAAGAATGTGTGACGTACAATTCGGTGAGTTAAAGAGATTGTGGTTAATTAATTAATTAGCTAATTAACTATTAATTCTAGACTACCGACATCTTCGTGATGCAGCAAGCGGCTTACTTTTCGTTCGCTCCGATGGACTCGATCGCTCGCAAAGGGTAAAACTATCGGTCGTAACTGTCCAAATGGGCGAACACAATTGTTTCGCTCTGAAGGTAAAGTGTTGGCTCAGACTAAATTGATTTTGAAAGCTTGAGGAAAGGCCAATCAATCTTAGTCAATAATTTTCTCCTCGCTTTTTAGTCTGGAAAGTCCAGTGGCATCTAACGTCTTAGTGCTGTACGTGATGAACGCAAAGTACCCGATAACCACTGTAAGTCAGTTAGAGCTGTTGTATGCAAATTTGCGAGCCAACAAAAGATTACGATTGTTAGGACGTGATGGCGGCCATATTCAAACCGATCGCTCAGCCGAATCGTCTGGTGATTACTAGAAGACAGGGAATTCAGGTGTTCGCCGAATTTAGAGATTCAGAAGTGGCCCGCAACGTCAAGCAACGACTGAACGGATGCGATATTTACTCCGGCTGCTGTACGCTGAAGATTGAATTTGCTAAGGTATGCCACCATACATGTAACAGGGGGGTCTGGGGGGTGTGCCCCCCACCCGAAATAGGCCCGCCCCCCCCGGATGGGGACCCCCCCCCCCCCCCCCGAGACGATTTCACCGACCCCCCCTCCGATTTTTCTGGCAAGTAAATTTTCGAGCAAATTTTTGCAATTTTTTACAATTTCACACACAAAAATTGCCAAAATCGCCTGCAAAACAGCACTTTTTAGCTGTATTTCAGCCCAAATTAGCGATTTTTGGCAATTTTTAGCCAAAAAATTGCGATTTTTTCGATTTTTGAGCGTTTTTTAGTGCCCACCCCCCTCCCCCAAAATTTTGGCTCAGACCCCCCCCCGGCAGGCGCCAGACCCCCCCCCAACCCCCCCTCCCCCCATCGGCGGATGACCTGTTACATGTATGTATGCCACTGTAGGGATGCTAATGGTATAAATAATACCAAGCCAAGCAGTGAATGAAAATTCTTATTTTCTGAACCAAATAGGTCACAAAGCAATGTAGACTAAGCGAAGATAAGTTCTCTCTGAATTCTTGACTGTATGCAAGCTTTACCAGGTTTCCAGATAACCCCTCCACTACTAGAAAGGGAGTTTTAGCAGGATATAACATAACGATCCGAAGCTCATGTTCAAATGTCTATCGCTACTAAGTCTAGTCAAATAACAGCTTTTCAATCATACAGGAAAGATCTCCGAAATAAACTATCCATGTTAAGAAGTGTCAACAGAAATGGAACATAGAGTTCAAACATCAATTTAAGAATTTTGTGTTAAGATCAAACAAATCCTAATACCTTTTTTACTGTTATAAGCAAGCAAATAAAGAAGAAAATGAACACAAATGGTGTAAAAGAGTCTACGATTACGATCGCAAAATAATCGAAATATCAGCTGAAAATCTAAGAAGTGCTCTACTTAAACTATTTGGTATACAAAAGTACCAATACCAAATAATACCATGTCTCAAAAATACCAAATAATGCCGAATAATACTAAATAATACCGGATACCATTTGCATCTCTATTCGAGACTGTTAATTAATTAATTAAGCAAAATTAGCATAATTGGCTTTTCAGTTGAGCCGTCTGAATGTGAACCGAAACGACCAGGATTCCTGGGATTATGTCGGTGAGTGTTTGACTTGATTCTTTTTTCAGTCTCCAATCATTAGTGACGCTGCAAGCTTTCAAATTTACCAAGAAACAGGACATATTAAAATTACTGTATTGAAAATGAAAGGAGAAATTTTTTTCTGATTTAACTGAGCAGAGAAAATACAGCTTAATGCATTTTTGTTCAATGGGGGAAAGTCACAAAACAAAAACACTTTCGCAGTTTGTTTTTATTCTAAATGCCACGATTTTTTTTCAGTTTACACTGCGCTCTCAATAGTCACAGTCTGTTGTCGTATGGAACTGTTTCCTTTGAAGCGGTTTTATACTTGCAATTGTAGTCGGTTTATACATGTATCATGTCCGTCCTTATATAGGTGGGTGAGAGTTTCCAGCCCGGCGGCAATCAAAATGCAGCAAACTTGGGAACACGTTTTATTTAGCTAATGCCAACGCCATAAATTCTATACAGACAGAGTATGTTTAATAGCTTAACAGAAGCACAAAATGATAACAATACATTACTTCTATCTAACAACACAACCGTAGTGACAAACAGCAGAGTTAATCATTTTCAAGTTAAATTCTAGTTACCGAGTGATTTATCTGGCTCTTGCTGCCGTGCTAACAAGACATTTCAGTCAGTTGGACACTCCATCAAACCCCCACACCCTCGTACATGTATGCATGGCTTCTGAGACGGTTTTCAAGCTGAAATTGTACTCAAAATAATTTGGAACATTTCTTTCTTCCTTCTGTGGTCAAATAGGTTGAAAGTTTGAGCAGAGATGTCAACATCAGTGGAAGCTTATTCTATTAAATTTTGGTTAAGCAACCGATTTAATAGTTTCTAAACCTAAACTGATAATCTTTCATTTTGCTGTGATTTCTGTAAATTTTCCCGTGTCCGCTGAAGTTTGGAGACTATCTGAGAGACTTACTGTCTCGAGAAATCAGGATTAGTCTGCTTTTCCATCTGCTCTTTCAAAAAGAGACGTTCAGGAAATTGTTTATGTATGTATTACTATTTTCTCTAGTCAGGGAAATATTTGCAAAGATGACTGCAAAATGAAAAGTTTCTATTTTCAGACAGACACTGTATATTGATTTAGAAACTATCCAATTATTCTGTTTTCATGGCTAAGTCATCCCGGTTCAGTAAGCTTTTTTTACATGCAAATCATCCCAACTTTTGCGCCAAAGGAAATGTTTCCGACCATTTTGAGACACCGTTGTAGTAGGTACTATTTTCTCCATCAGGACCAGTCCATGTATGTTTTGAACGGTCCCTACCGAACATACTCTAAGATGTGCTTTTGTGTATTATCTGTGTCAATCCAAACTCCATATACCAGTCCACTATCAAAGTGTACATTAGTGATTGTGTATTCTATTGTGTCTGGGCCCGGCCTCGTCGCATGCACATAAACCGATTGGTCGGGCCGCTCTGCGCACGCGTCAAATAATGTCATGCTCCGCTGTAAACATTGTTGTTTGCACTGCCAAACTCTTTGTCACCCTATCAGTCAGTCAGTCAGTCTCTCATACAGCAGTTCGTAGCAGACCAACTGATTCTGCTAAATCATCGACCCTGCCAAAGCTCAGTTGAACCTCAACTGATTTGAACGAACTCTAACAAGCAACTGAGATCATGCGACTCGAGACTCCAGTTTAATTGGCACAAAATGGTGAGCCAGAAGTAATACAATCCATTGTCTTACAGGTGTGGATACTTGGACACTCAGTTTCAGTACTGACAATTAGGACAGGATTGCAGATGAGAGAACAATTTTGACTTAGTTGTTCTCGTAGCCTTTTTCATTAAAACACACGGCTTTTGTACTAGTTGCATTCTTTAGATCGACTTTTAATGCAAAGTTAATCTACAATTTCAGATTTAACTTAAAAACGGTTTGTTTGTTAATTTAAAGCCATAAGCACTAAGTTAAGGATTTTAAAATATGAAGTTTCAACCAATCAAACAAACAGAGCATCGTTCGAAGAATTAACAACCAATTGTTTTATTAATAATAACCTAGTATGGTTTATTACAAATTTACCCAAGTGCCTTTACTTTGAATACTTTCAATTCAATTCATCACATTCTAGTTCTAGCTGAAGTTTAAATTATACGATTTTGTCGAGATAGTGGTAAAATTACCTGAAATATGCAACATTTTTGCTCTGAAGTAATTTTCATAACCATCAGCATGAATTGCCGAAAGGCACAAGGAACTCACTTCCCCATGAAGAGATGTTTCTGTCTCTAATATTCCATAAAAAATCTGCCACTTTTGTACTGAGAACACAGTTTGCTTAAACAGTCAGAATTAAAATGACTTATTACTTTGAGCACTGTTGTGCTGATTTTTTTGCTAATCAACAATCGAAGCAAACAAGAACCAGTCCAGGGAGGTTATGCAAAAGACAGGAATGCTTCAAAAACAGAAAGCCTGATGAACTGACGTGCTTCACGTCTTATTCTGCCAAAAACAGCTCAGAATCAGCGGTTGAATGAAATTCGTGCCAAGACAATGACAAACGGCCATGCGAAAGCTTCGACTCTAACCGCCTAAATGCAGCAAGCTCGCTGTAAATGGAAGTTGACATAGACTCAAGAAGCCGACGATGTCAGACTAATACACAGGGATTATTGAAAAGAGGGAAGCTCAAGGAATTTCACCAATTACATCGGATATTCCAAGACAATTCACCGACTTTTGCAAACATTTCAAAGAACCGGCGCAGAGATCTAAACTTTGACTAACTGTTGCTTTGTTATGCAGGACTCTTGTGGCTGCCAACCGTCTTATATGGATGTGCACTTGATGCCGACCGATGGATTTGTTATCTTGTTGGAACTTGAACAACTGCTCTGGTCTGCACATTATCATGTCTATGACTATTTGCGCATTGCGCCATCGGTTACAGTAACAGATTAAGCTTTGTCCTATGTTTTCTGTTCGGTTTCTGACGGTCTTTTTCTTGTGCTCTCTCATTTGCTTTCTCACCACCGGTCTTGTTGCTAATTCTGGCTCGATTACAGGTAGAGATCGTCCGTCCTTGCTGTCGGAGCCGCCAGCTTATCGTAAGTTTTGAACTGCCTCACAGTTGTAAAAAATAAGATTCTAGTGGGTTCGATTTAAGGGGAATTCTAGGTTTTTTACCTAGCAGCACTGCCGAAAACTGCAAATTTCTATGTACAGCGTGCACCCGCTCCCCAGAGCAAACTAAATATGGTATGAAACAAATGAAAGTACCAATAAGCAGGACATTTTATTGTGGTTTATACTCACAAGCTCAATACTGAGTGTTTCCTCTATTGGCGTCACGCACAGTTTGAAGATGAGTAGTGAGCTCACATTTAAGCTGTTCGTTACTCCAATAGAGGAACACTCAGTACTGAGCTTGTGAGTATAAACCTACAATAAAATGTCTTACTTATGGGTACTTTCATTTGTTTCGTGCCATGTTTAGTTTACTCGGGGGAGGGGCTATTGCTAGGCACCCTGTACTAAGTTTTGCCTCTTGTTTAGCGCCTCCCTAAGTCTAAAGCCAACGAAACTCTGCTTAACAAGCAAAACAGACGAACAAAAGCCGGTTTAGGAAATATCTGCAATTACCTATTTTCAGCAGGACCAGACATGGGGCGCGGCGGAGCGGCAGGGATGGGCGCTGGAGGAGGTGAATTTTATCAGGCGCTGACAGTTCTTTCTGACAAAACCAGTTTTTAGACGAAATCGGTTATGACGAAATGGGCCGACCGATCTTCGATGACCCCTACGGCGCCTTTCAAGAAATGCCGACCGGAGGCGCGTTGGGAGGTGTGCCGGGGCCAAGGGCACCCATGATTCCCAGTAGACCCGGACCGCTCAGTCGCGACTTTTACGACTCTCCGCATCAAGGTCACCCGTCACTTTTAACTTATCCTTCCTTACTTCGAAGGAAAATGGATGCTACCAAATATGAGCTCCAAGATGCGAGCCACTCTTTCACCCCCTCCGATTTTTTAGAGCCAGAATAGTTAGCCTATTTTACGGAACATAAGCCAGAACACCTTGATTTTAGCCAAAAATCGGACTTTTTTGCTTACCATCCACCCTAACCCGTTCAGGATTTGAAAATTTACCACCCCTCAGCAGAAAATTCTGGTCGATGTCTGCCGTTGACTGTACATATGACAGGGTTCGTGCGGGACCTGGACAGTCGGGAAATTTGGTGGTCAGTGAGGGAAGAATTCGATAGCAGTAGAAACATCTCGCCACCCAAAGGCCCCTGTCATCACCTTACACACTTCATTTTTGAAAATGTGACTTCTGACTTTCTGCTACTGCAGGAAATTTTAGCCTCAAAATAATATGGAATGCGTTTTTCAAAGCCAATTTTTCAAGATATTCTCATGCTTGATCGACCTCACTCTGGTTGGTCAGCGAAATTTGAGTTTGGTCAGGCAATTTGCTCTGTATGTAAGAGCCGCACGAACCCTGTATCATCTCGTAGAATCTGACTGTGATTGTTGTGTATTCTTTTAAGGAGGAGGAGGAGGGGCAGGAGACGGTTACGGTCGGGAGTCGTTCGACAGAGGTTATCCGGATTACGGCAGAGCCGATATGGGAATGCGTTCGGTCGGCGGTGGTGGCGGCGGTGGAGGAGGCTACGGCATGGGCCCGGAGCGAGGAGAGCGAGACCGTTTTGGAGACCGCGGCTTCCCCGAATCAGACATGGGTGCCGCCGGACACGCCGATGGTACCGGACTGGGCCACGACAACGCAGTTATTATGTTCTACGGACTGACCGAGAAGATGAACTGCGAACGACTCTTCAACATGCTCTGTCTGTACGGCAACGTCGTCAGGGTAAGACAGATTTTCGTTTTGGTCTGTGGGGTGGCTCTATGTACGTTTTCTCAAGCTAAGTCGACTAACCATACGTGTAATAGGTCATCTGCCGAAGGCGTTGGGGTTGGGGTAGCAGAAATTGTAGGGAGAGGCTTGGGTCATACATGGGCCGCGGGGGGGGGGGTAAGGGGTTTACCCTCCCCCCTCGCCGACCCATACACCTCCTCGGCCGGCCTTACCCCCCATTACCGTGCCCCCTCCCGGAGGGAGAAAATCCGTGGTCTCTGGAGCCCCCTGCGGATTTTTCCTTTGGGCTCAAATACAGCTAAAAGTGCTTTTTTACAGGCGATTTTGTCAATTTTTGTCTGAAATTGTAAAAATTTACTTGCCAGAAAATTGGAGGGGGTCGGAAAAATCGTCTCGGGGATCTGGCCTAGGTCGGGTGGGAGCAGACCCCAGTTACATGTAAGGTCGAGGAGGTCGAAAATTTCAGAAGTCTTTAAAACGCCTTGAAAACCTTCTTATCACGATTTTTTTCAGTAAAGAGGCTAAAATCGCTATTTTTAAGCTGACAAACAGCATTTTCGAGCTAAAAGCAAGAAAAAATAACAGAAAGGTCCTCCAAAAACACCGATTTCTCTTAAATGTCAGCAGCGGAAACGCCAGATTCGGTTTGCAGCGGCTTTTAAAACCGATTTTAAGCGCTAAAATTTAGTGCCTTCCGAGCCAGTTTGTTAGTACTGGAGCTGCTACTAGTACTTGTACAGGGTGGGCCATTTATCTATTCCCGGTTTCATATAACCATAACTTTTTTCCAGTCAGATTGATTTTATTAAAATTTTACATACAAATGTCTTAACACTTCAAATTTTTACAGTTAAAATTTACAATTAATCCTTTACTCTGGTCGCTAGTTATGCGTCTCCACGTGGCCGCCACTTTTTTCGATCACTTTCTCCAGCCTCAGTCGGTACTCCAGCATAGTCTTCTGCCGCATCTCGACCGTAATCTCTTCAAAGGCCATCCTGATGCGCTCTTTCAGTTCTGGAATGTCAGCCGGTCGCGTGGCATAGACTTTTGACTTGTTAAAGCCCCATAAGAAAAAGTCGCAGGGCGTTAAGTCCGGGCTGCGTGGTAACGAACTTTTGAAAAGTTTACTGTTATTCAGACATTTCATGTCAGAACGCGCTAAAATTTTAACAGTAAAGACTTGAAGTATCAGGGTGTATCTATACAGAATTTCAGCAAAATCGGTCTGTGTAGGAAAAAGTTATGTCCTAATGAAACTGGGAATAGATAAATTGCCCACCCTGTATTTTTGGTTCGAGGGGTCCTAAACGGTCTACGGGGGTGAGAGGGGTTTGGCCTTTCTAGCTAGGGGAGTAAGTACATACATGCCTGCGTTTTAGATAAAGTTTCTGAAGAGCAAACAGGACTCGGCTATGGTGCAGATGGGGGACCCGGTGGCGGCCGACCGCGTCATTCGCAGTTTCAACAAACGACGCATATTCGACAAGGAAATGCAAGTGACGTGAGTCTCCGGCTTTTCCTGTCTTCCTACAACCAAACCATCCTGGTCTTACTGTAGTATGTCGAAGAAACCGTACCTAGAGGAGATGCGCTCAGAGCCGTTCAAGCTGCCCGACGGCACTCCCTCCTACCACGACTTCCGAAGCAGCCGCAGCAACCGGTTTCTGTCGCAGGAGGCCGCCGCTAAGAACCGACTCAATGGACCGCACCGGACGCTCTATTACTTCAACGCTCCCACCGACGTTTCTGAAGAGATCATCAACGGAGTCAGTTTGTTTGTTTGTTTGTTTGTTTGTTTGTGCGCCGGCTCCCAGACCGTTAGTAATTTTGAGTGTATTGCAGTTGTTCGATAAGTTAGAGGTGACTAAACCTACGTCGATCAAGATGTACCCGGCCCGAGGTGACTCTCTTTTTGTTCTTCTCGCTAGCAAAATTGTATTCGCAATTTGGTTCAGAGAGTGCCCGCAGTTCATCGGGTCTGCTGGAGTTTCAATCCGAGTCTGAGGCCATCGAGGCTGTAGCTATGATTAACCACCAACCCATTAAGAGTGACAGTAAGTTAGCCTCACCGACAGCCCAACTGACTGACTACTGACTGACTGACCTGACCTGACCTGACCTGACCTGACCTGACCTGACCTGACCTGACTGACCTGACCTGACCTGACTGACCTGACCTGACCTGACCTGACCTGACCTGACCTGACCTGACCTGACCTGACTGACCTGACTGACTGACTGACTTGACTGACTTGACTGACTGACTTGACTGACTGACTTGACTGACTGACTTGACTGACTGACTTGACTGACTGACTGACTTGACTGACTGACTGACTGACTTGACTGACTGACTTGACTGACTGACTTGACTGACCTAACTAACTGACACTCTGACTGACTGACTGACCGACCGACCGACCATGCGAGTACGTTTTAGCGTCGAAGGCGCCGTTTCTGTTCAAGTTCGCATTCGCCGGGTCGCACGGATCATCGATGGACGACTCTATGAGAGGCAGTGATGACAGAGGACGGGGCAGAGGTCGCGGCCGGGGCAGAGGCGGTTTCTCGGACAGTCGCTCTTACATTCGACCTGACGACGGAGCCAGAGTCAACGGTCCACAGCACTTGGTCGAGGACAGACTCAGAGTAACTCGCTTATATGCTTCTTACCTGACAATAAAAGCGGCTTGTCGATCGAAAAATAGTGATTGAAGGATGACGCTAAGGATACAGATCGATGACAGGTCACTACTTCCGTTTGGGCCTAAGCTTTGCACAAGCTTTTGACAAGGCCTTGGCATACATCAAACAGGTCATCCGCCGGAGGGGGTTGGCGGTCTGACGCCGGCCGGGGGTCTGAGCCCAAAATTTTGGGAGGGGTTGGGCACTAAAAACGCTCAAAAATTGCAAAAAAAGCTTAATCTTTCGGCTGAAAATCGTCAAAAATCGCTGATTTGGGTTGAAGTACAGCTAAAAAGTACTGCTTTTAATAGGCTTTTTTGGAAATTTTTGTGTTTGAAATTGCAAAAAAGTCACAAAACTTTGCTCATAAAATTACTTGCCAAATAAATTGGAGGGGGGTCGCATCCATGGGGGTTTAGCCTAAGTCGGGTGGGGGCAGACCCCCTGTTACATGTATGTATGAGCATTGGTATGTATTGTTGTAGTATGTCAAACGGCCTATCGTATCTGTGGTTTGGTTTGCGTAAGCAGACGGAATGTTTCAGGGCCGCGGAGGCGGAAGGGGTGGCGACAGAGGCGGCAGAGGTCGAGGTCGCGGGGGCGGATTCGGCGGAGATCGTAGAGGTGGCTACTCGGGACCGCGTTAAGAAAACCTTTCAATCCATATTCATTGCGTAACCTAACCTTCCACGCAGGCCATGCTATTTATTATTGCAGTTAAGTAGAGACGTACCTTTTCCTCTTCAAACAGAATTTGTTGTTTGTTTTGAAAGCAAAGCCAGGTTTTGAATTGTTGATGCCGGATCGAAACGTAGAAATTGAGCAAGTTAACAAGTTAACCTATTTTATTTGGACGCATGTTTGGTCTGCCTGAAAGGTTAGTCATAATGAAGTGTGCTTGTGTTTTGGGAATTCGCTCCTGACTCTCAACTGCATGTGTAGTTGTCCTAGTTAGTATCTGCGCTGTCAGCTGTAGTAAAGTTTCGTAACCTTTCTAAAGTTTTCTTTGCTGCTAATGGCGGGTTTATTCCCTAGACATTTCGGACTCACATTCAAATTGTGCAATGAAGTTTAGTAAAGCCATCTTTGTGTAGATCAATTAACAATTTTATTGCCTCTGGCTTCGTCAAAGGCTAATTATAACAGCGCATGTCAACATAAAAGGGGCTTCTCAAATAGAGTGCGAACAATACCTAAAAAACCCAATACCCCAATACCAATACCTGAGACCCCCAATACCCAATACTTGAGGAGCTGGGCCAAAAATTACATTTCACTGGACAGGTACATTCCAGTGAAGTACACAAGATTTTTTGGCACTGCAATTAAAATTTTTAAGAGGCCTGGTTGGGCCGCTGCCCAAGTAGGGCGAGAAAATTTGAAAACTTAGCCTTTCAGAAAGCATTTAGAAGCCATTTTTTGGCGTAAAATTAGCAGAAATCAACAGTTTTGGTACTTATTGTTTTGCAATTCAGTCGTGTTTCTTCCGGTGAATTTTTTTCCTAACTCTGCCGGAAATTGTGCACCACCGCAATATCTATGGGTACGGTACTGGTACATTATGGTGACATTTCTAATGGCATTTTTATTTTAGATAAGAACAGAGAATTTAACAACTGGTGTAGCACTTAGAAAAGCTTGCACTTTAGCAAATTCTATGAACGTTTAGTTGATTAGGCCGTCCATAAACGTTGTCGTTCCAGAGGGAGGTCGGCTGAAATGCGACGACAGACCACACACCAGGAGGGGAGGGGGTCAGCAAAAAACGACGTCGCATTTTTCGGAATTTTAGGGAACTTCGATTGTATTACTTTCAATTTAAGTACATTCTGTGAGAGGTTTCTACATACAGAAAAGCTTTCCAGAGTGGTTGTAGGGATTTATTCTATTGATTGCGCAGTATGGTAAGTAGAAAACAGGACAGTACTGTATGTACTGCACTTTTATCGGGAGAGGCGCAAACCAAAAACGACGTCGCCTTAGGGGGAGGGGTCCCCAAGAAAGGACGCAAGGCGATTTTGGGAGAGGGGGGAGAGGAAAAATCGTGATTTTGGAACGATCGTTTATGGACGGCTCCTTAACGCGAAAACAGCTTCCTACACTGAATTATCGATCAACTTTTTCGATTTTTTCAGATCATTTTTTCAGGTCAACATCGATTTTTCTCTATTTTTACCTGTCCCAATTAGTATTGGGTATTGGGGGGTAAAAACCCCAATACCCAATACCCAATACCTGGAAAACACCCCAATACACCCAATACCCAATACCAGTTCGCACTCTATTCTCAAATGTGTCTCAAATCTTTGATGCTGCTATTAATGATATTCTGCGTAAAGGAGCCGGAAAAATAGAGGAGGTTGTCAAAATCTGAAAATTTTGTGGTGAACCTACCGATTTGGGGGGGTCGCAGCCATTTTGGTGGGTGGGGTTAGGAACAAAAGTCGGCTACAGGTAGGTGTGTGGTGTAGTTTGGGGGTGGGCTCATGTATCATTTCATGTAAAATTGCCTATTTTTGTAAGTCACCTTGGAAACTGGTGTCCTACCATTTTTCCGGCCTGTGTCCACGAGGTAAAGCACCGAATTCTCTTTATCAGCGGAGAAAGGGAGCATTTGTTTGGTTTTCAATCCAAACCAAAAGCAAGTATTTTAATACTTGCCTTGACACGTACGTTTGCGTTATTATAAAAGACTTTTTCACTTCAAACCGGTTGCCTGTCTTGTCTGTCTGACTGAGCGCAGAATCTTTCAATTTCAAACGCTGCCCAGTGACCGCTAGAGAGTGTCGCGTAGTCTCGTTTTTGCCGTTGCACCTAACCAGACCAAGAAGAGAAAGATGTTCAGCTGTTGCAGCAGACATGTCTTTTCCATGTCTTCCCTGAGCAGCGCTAGTCCCTTCGTACATCCGTCCACCTCTCTGGACGACCGTCGCAACTTTGCCTCTGAGCTAAACTCTCTTCTGGTCAAGCAAGCCAAAGTCAGATCGAACTCGTCGGTGGCCAATGGCTCTGTTGTGTCGGAACAATCGCAGTCATCGGCTAAAGTGGTGCGTCCCACGCCTCCGCCTAAGCCGCCGCGAACTTTCGAACATCCAATTTACGTGGAGAAGAAAGAAAAGGAAGCTTTGCGCCGAACTAAAAGCTCCAACCCGGCGCTGGTGGTGTGCAGACCTGTTATTGGGTCGAAACCTAAATTGGAAAGGAAGAGTGCAACTGCCTTGCAGGTACTGCCTCACGTATATGCATGCACGTTAAGCGTACATGTAACAGGTCTGAGTGTTGGAGGGGTTTGCCTGCCAAGAGGTTTCCATGATTTTTAAAATGTCAGGAAGTGCGTTTTTGGCATGTTTTAATTAATTAATAAGGTTTTAAGTAGTCAGATGACGTTTAGCTGCTAAAAACACGCATAAAATTACAAATTCGGCTTCTAAAAACACCTATTTCATTACCTAAAAGGCATTTAAGCTAAAACTTCGTTTTCATGAGCCAGTTTGTCAGTCAGCCCCTGTTAGTACAGTCATGTCTAGTTAATCCGGACAAGTTGGGACCGGCCAATTTTGTCCGGATTAGCGAATCAAAGCTAAAACACTGTTTTTCAGCTCAAAGGTCTAAATGACAGCTTTTTGTTAGTTGTATATCAAAATTTGCAGCTGTACCTCCTATTAAAACTCAAAAACTTATTTCTGCTGAGTATAGCTCCTAAAAAGGCAAAAATAATCACATTCTGACTCAAGGAAAAGCATTATTCAATTGAAAATTCACACCTGAATTGAAAAATTGTGCATGGAGTTTGTCGAAATTAACCAAATCCGGATTAACGAGTCATATAACGTGGGGGAAAATTTGGAACTGGCCTAATCTTGTCCAGAAGGCGAATATCCTGATTAACGAGGTCCGAATTAACGAGACATGACTGTTGTAGTACCTGAGCTAGGTGGTAACCCCGGCCCGATTCCCTAGCACATATACGAGTCTAGCTCTGAATGCCGTTTATGGTACTGGTACCTAGACTAATGGCACCATGGTACCCCCACGTTCGGGGACTGTGGTGGTACCATATGGTACAAAATCTGAACGGAGTGGTACCATGGTACCGGTACAGTCGCTAAACGTGGGGTACCTTATAGTGGCGGTACCATAAACGGCGTTAAGTGCCTGACTGTGTACTATGATACAATCGATCAACTGCCAAAGACGGGTGGGTGGATCTGAGCCGACAGCGGAAATCATTGAAAATGTCTCTTCGTGCATAGTGATTCGAAAGCTACACTAGCAAGTGATTGCAATTGTATGGTAGTAAATTGCTTTGCATTACTAGCTTGTAAGTTAGGCAACGTACTTACTAATTTTACATACGCACCGGCATGACGTCAAACTGTGAGTGAGTAAGACGTTTGTATGGAAAAGAAGCTTTACCGACCAGCAACCGGCCGGAAGCTGAAAGAAAGTTATTTTGGTTAGCAGTGAGTTTAGTGTCTAGTTGAACCTGTGATGAACGAGCAGCATACTTTTTATTCCGAATTCACCTGCTTCTTTGAGCTGTGTTCGTATCAAGTAATAACAATATAATCTTACCGACTGTAATAAGCTTGTAATAAGTTGTTACTTTCAGTCGGTTGCCGAGCGTCACTCTCCGTTGACCGTTCGAAAGTCGCGGCCAGTCGAAGTCGACGAAATGTATTCGGTGGTCAACAAACAGCCGAAGTCGTCGACCGAGGTGGGCGGGTCGCCGCTGAAAGGACGCCCCGCCTACTTTCAGCTTTCGCACGACTACGAAGAGACGCAGAACTGCCGACCGAAGCCGGCCACGGCGCTGCTGAACCGGTCGCTGAGCGATGAGCAGATCTACGACCGACCGGACAGTTGCCACTCGTCGTCGGGTGCGAAACCTGAGGCCAAACTGGACCAGCCTTCCCTTTACTATGCGTCCGAGTCTGTGGTAAAGCCTGTTGTCATTGACAGTGCGAGCAATGGTGATGCTGACGCTGATGGCAAAGCCAACGGCGATGTAAAGAAGTTCAAAATTGCGCTCAGTCCTAAAATTCGCAACTCACTCGCTTTCTTTGATGCTGCTGGGTAAGCAAGTCTTGGTCGGTCGGTCACTCTCTGTCTGTCTGTCTGTCTGTCTGTCTGTCTGTCTGTCTGTCTGTCTGTCTGTCTGTCTGTCTGTCTGTCTGTCTGTCTGTCTCAGTCAGTCAGTCAGTCAGTCAGTCAGTCAGTCAGTCAGTCAGTCAGTCAGTCAGTCAGTCAGTCAGTCAGTCAGTCAGTCAGTCAGAATTAACGGCAATTAATTTCTGGTGCTGACACTTTTCAGCAAGAAAACCCTCCAAGGGATCAAAGCGAGAGCAGGAAGCTTTACAAAGGATCTGCCCCGAAAACTATCAAAAAGCCAGGAGAAAGAGAGCGGCGATGAATCGGCCAGCGAGGCACGTTTTAGCTCAGCTCTGCTTTAACTGTCCTGTTCTCTGCTTTGACTGACACTTAATTTGTTCAGGACCTGATCAGTCCTGAGAGCTGCGAAGCGACCGAGCGAGCGCGCAGAGCAACGATAGTCCGACGGAAGACCCAGATCTTGTACGACAGACAGGAGCAGGCGTTCAAGAGTCGCAAACGTCCTCAACTCTTTGAAACGGCTGCCCTCATTCGCCTCATTCCCAGAGCACAAGCGTCAGAGACTCAGCTGAGAGCGCTGAATGACGACGGAACGCTCAAATACGTGCCTGTCATGGCGCAGTGTTATCCGTCTAGACGAAGAGGTGTGTATCGTCATCATCCTGAAGGGGGAGGGTGTTTGGGGTCTGACTTTAAAAGGGCAAGCTTGTCTGTATTTAGGGGATAAGTCGGAGGCGGTCATAGAGAGTCTGTCTACTCTGTGCTACCCGGACTTCATGCACGCGCGACCGCTGAGAACCAGCGACTGGGAGGGCGACCAGGAGTTCGTGGTGACCATAACCAACGAAATCGGCCAAAGGTCTCTCTTTCTCTCTCTCTGCTCTTTATTGTTAGTTTGTGGCTAGTTTGTAGAACGTTTGCCTACTGTTGCCGGTACCTGGCGCGTGACCGCGACAGCGAGAACGAGGAGCTGCTGCCGGAGGTGGTCTGTATTCTGAGTCCGCTACAGGCGCACACCTTCTACTTGCAATTGGTGCGCGAGGCGGTTGTCTGTGCCAAGCTCAGTGCTGGCGATCGGCTCTGGCGCCAGTTCTTGCAGGCAGTGCTCTGGAAACCCTTCCCCTCTCCCGGTACGCACTTTTACTTTAACCAAGTATGTATGAGGAGAAAGAATGTTCCACGCGCGGCCGGCCGCTGGCAGAGCGTCAACTAAAATCTACCTGAAAAACTCTGCTGAATTTGTTAAAAGGTATCGCAACCGGCTAAAATCGGGTTCGCTTCCAATACATGCAATACAACGCAGCTCACCCGCCCGAAATTTTGTTGCAGCGCATGCATGGCCATGCTGCTGCAAGCAGCAGCCGGTCGCCGAGTGATAGATTCTTCCCTTATACAGTCAGGCACTTAACGCCGTTTGTGGTACCGAACCGACACCATAATGGTACCGGTACATAGGCTAGTGGTACCATAAGGTACCACCACAGTGGTCGAACGTAGTGGCGTTAAGTGCCTGACTGTAATATTCAAAGAGCAGAAATGAAAATAAACATGGATAGTTAGATTGTTATGTTGAAAGTTGTTCGAACACAAGTTAAGACATGTAATATTACTGTTTATGGTGGTAGTTTATTATAGGAAACGCACTGGTTTTGCCTCACTCAGTTCTGATCAACCGATCGATAGCGCTGGTCAATAGAGATAACGCTTTATCCCGCAGAGGTGCGTCGGCCGTGGTTGGCAGGATTGGCGTAGAGAATTCCATCACACTGCTCTCTGCACTTCTGGCTGAGAAACGGGTACTTACTAATAATCTTACTACTGCCTCCAAGGTGGGGTAGGTTGATTTCTAAAAAAGGTCACCAATATATCCGGACGCCCTAGTATCTCCGACGAGGGGTTAGAAACGCATCTGTTACGTTTACGTCGCTAAGTTGGCTAGCTGCCTTCTTGAGTGACGGCGGCCCCAGCGGTTGTTTGTGGGTTGGAAACCGGTCGAAGCGATGGGAAGTAGTGGACACAAACCCAACCCGGACCATCGAAAGTCAGCAATGGCAAGTAGATAAATGGATGGCAACCAAACCTTAGCTGTCTTGCACACACCGACAGCAAAGGGGAGGGTTGTAGTTAAGGAGACTACCGGACCTTGTGTCTCTTCCTGCTCTATACCAGTTGGCTACTCCTAGTCTGATACGACAAAAAGTTACAACAATCTGTTGTTAGGCGGCTGTTACAGACATGTACGTATGTTACTGGTACCGATTTTTGAAGGTAGTCTTGCCATAGGATCATACATGGGCCGGGGGCTCTGGGGGGTTTTGCCCACCCCCCCAACTTGGGCTCGACCCCCCCAAACGTCCCCACCCACCCACCTGAAGCCGACTTTTGTTCCTGACCCAACCCACCAAAATCGCCGCGATCCCCCTAAAGCGGCAGGCCCACCCCCAAATTTTCGGATTTTGACTACCCCCAACCCATTTTTCCGGCCCATGTATGCATAGGATATAATGATTCTAAGTTGAACCGATACAGTACCCATACGTATAACAAGGGTTGGGTTGTCTGAGCTCAAATAGAGTAGACTACTAAAAATCGCTAAAAAATTGCTAGTCCCGGCTCAAATGTAGCTAAAAAATGGCTGTTTTACCAACAGTTTTAGCCGTTTTCGTGCCTGAATGAAATTGTATAAAAGTGCCAAATAATTGCGTCCCAGAAAAATAAAAAAATGTGTGTAGAGTGTGTCGAGAGAGCTGTCTAAGAAGGAGTAAGTAGTAGAGTGGAGATCAAAGAGATTTACAGGTTCTGCTGGCGGGCGGTACAGTTCCGCAGGTGGCGCGGGCGGTGCAGACATTTGCGTCGCTGCTGTTCCCGTTTGAGTGGCCGCACACACTCATCCCGGTCATTCCCGACTCCTGCGTGCATCTCTGCTACTCCCCGACGCCCTACTTCATCGGAATTATTAGGTAGCTTAACACTATAACATTATTAGGTTTGGCACTTGACACCCTTTATCTTACCGGCACCATATGCGGTATGGTAACCCATACCCGTTGCCATACATGTAACAGCTCCGGGCCGACCTGGGGGAGGGGGGTAGCGGGGTTTTCCTCAGGTTGGGGGTCGAGGGGGGGGGGTTTCGCCCAGGTGGGGGGTCCCAAATTTCAAAAAGCTCCAAAACGCCTAGAAATGCGTTTTTAGCACGTTTTTTTCAAAAAGGACGCTAAAAATCGCTATTTTAAGCTGCCAAATAGCGTTTTAAAGCTAAAAACAAGCAAAAGATGACAAAAAGAGCTTCCAAAAACACCGATTTTTCTTCAATATCAGCAGTGGAAACGCCAAATTCGGTTTCCAAAGGCTTTTCAAGTGAATTTTAGGCTAAAAATTAGTGATTTCTGACCCAGTTTGTTAATACTGGAGCCACTACCACCACTTGTATTTTTTTGGTCGGGGGGAGGGGTCCCTTAACCTGTCGGGGGGGTGAGGGGGGTTGGCCTTTCCAGCAGGGGGGAAACCCCCCTAATACATGTATGCCCATTGCCGTGGGCCCGTTAACATGTATGGTACGAAATCTGAACCTAGTGGTACCATTATGCGGTACAGGCACCAATGCTGAGGTAGGGGTACCATATGGTATCGGACCAGTACAGGCATACATGGGCCGGAAAAATCCGGAGGGGGTATGGCCCGGCGGGGGGTAACAGGGTATGGGTACAGGTACCAATGCCAAGGTTGGGGTACCATATATGGTGCCGGCACAGGTACCAATGCCAAGGTATGGGTACCATAGTATGGTGACGGTGCAAGTACGTATCAATGCCAAGTTAGGGGTACCAGGTACCGGTACAGGTACTTATGCCAAAGTTTGTGTACCATATATGGTGGCACTAGCCTAGGTACCGGTACCACATAGGTAGTAACGGCACCATTTATTTGTGCCAGTACTATAAACGGCGTTAATTGTCTGATTGTATAATCTGCCTGAACAACTATTGGTGGACAGATCAAACCTGGACAAACTGCGCGATTTGTTGGTGGGCAGCACGGACGACCCCGACGGCTTCGAAGAGCAGTACTTGCTTATAATAGACCTGGATCATGGAGTTGTTCGACACGAACAGAGCTCAGGCGACAACATCGACCGCTACCTGCCCCACAAACTCACGCGCAACCTGCAACAGGGACTGAGACAGAGTCTCGATGCCAGGGACGAACTGACTGCTGACGAGAGAGTTTGTCAGGTACCTTACTTCTACTTGCCTACTCATTGCCAGCCTCACATGGACAAAGGTTGACCCCTCAGTCCGCCGCTGCCTCCCTCAGGAATTTTTAGGAAGAATTTTTTATCGGAAAATCAAAACCCTGCTTTTTAAGAACACTGAACCAATGATACTGCCGTTATTTGGCCGTCAAACTTTTGACACATTGCTACCCAGCCAAGTTCTTAACCTGCAGACTGAGTTTGAGCAGTTACCTAAGTTTAGTCAGGAATTCGTCTGCCCCCCCCAGACGATTTTTCCGTTCCCCCCCCGATTTTCTGGCAAGTAATTTTTGATCAAATTTTTGCGATTTTTACAATTTCAGACACAAAAATTGCAAAAATCGCCCGTAAAACATCACTTTTTAGCTGTATTTCACCCAAAAAGCAGCGATTTTAGTCGAAAAATTGCGATTTTTTTTCGATTTTTGACCGTTTTTTAGTGCCCAACCCACTCCCAAAACTTGGGTTCAGAGCCCCCGACCGGCGCTAGACCCCCCTTCGGCGGATGACCTGTTACATGTATGGTGCAACAGCTCCATAAGTGGAGCGAATATTTGGGATATAGCATGTTGCACTTATGGAGGTTTGACTGTACTATTTATTGGTACGTACAGTAGTAGTTAGAGTTGATTAAGGTATTTCTGACGTGTTTCGCCACACTGGTCGGTCACTACCACGGCCACCTAGTGCAGCAGCAGAACGGAGTGCTCGACTTCCATAAAAGGAGCTTCGTCTCTGGCTCGGCCAGCAAGAACAAGGGCGTGCGCAACTTTCTCAAGTGGTTCGTAGAAACTGGCGTCTTCCAGATTTGGATTCGCAAGAAGGTACCTGCCTACCTTAAGCCTTGGGCCTACATCTAACGCGGGCTTTGGGTCAGACTTTGTATGTTGGTACGTACAAGCACACACTTATTTGCTTGTTTTGTTGCAGCTGAGCAATCTAAACGAGAACCAAACCGACGATGCGGATTTGTTCGACCAAAAGCTCACCGAACTGTCGTCGGGTCGGTCGGCCAGTGGCGACTTTCTGACGCAGCTGGTCAACAAATGGACATCCATGTTTAAGCAGAAGTGATACTCACGTGTCTTATACTGTCTTATTTATGCCGCTCTTAAGTGAGAGAGCCACGTATTACGTTTATCAGTCGTTCTCCCAAATCTGGTCTCCTTGCTTCTTTGCAGTTTTCAATTATCTATAAGAGTACAATGATTCGTTATGGATTTGTTAGCTCTCGTTACATTTACTTGCGTTGTTGACTTCATGTAGAAATGTACATTTTGCACACAGAATACTGGTTGTGCCTTTTATGGTTTCTCCTCAGTGCTTTCATCTGCAATTTTTGCCCTAAACTGGCCATCGATGACAAGCATTTCGCGTAAATAAACTTACCTTCACATGTTACGACAGAATACACTACACTACGAACTGACTTGTCTTACAGATCTCTATTACAGTTAGGCGCTTAACGCCGTTTATGGTACCGACACTATATATGGTGCCGGTACCATATAGTACCGGTACCTAGGGTAGTAGTACCATATATGGTACCCCTACCCATGGCCACTACCATATAAGGTACGAAATCTGAGCAGAGTGGTACGGTACCAATGCGAAGGTTACCATACATGGTGCCGGTACCAATGCGAAGGTAGGGGTACCATATATGGTACCGGTACCTTATATGTTGCCACCACAGGCCCTGAACGCGGGGGTACCATATGGTGCCACTACACTAGGTACCGGTCGGTACAATACAGTACCGGCACCCTATATGGTGCCCGTAGTATAAACGGCGTTAAGTGCCTGACTGTATTACATACGTATGTTTGTTAGTAGTTTTGCTTGCGCCTTTTCGAAATCATTCAGAGTTGTTAAGGTTTGTTCCGTTCGTCTTCGCTGACAAATGTGTGGCGCATACTCCAAGAATAGAAAATACAGTACAGTACCAGTGCCAGCAGGCAGGGAATAAAATATTTTCATCGGTGTTCGCCTTTCAAAAGGTACGTAAAATTTAGCTGGTTGCCACTGAGGCATTTTGCATTTGTGAAACTTTCCATTTTGAACGCAGCTCACGAGCTTGGCCATGTACACATGCCAAATGCTTGAATATTCCCGTCGAGTCAATAAATTTGAGACGGCTACAGAAGGCTTGAAAGCGAGGATTGGGCCAAAAGAAACTTTAAGCAAAGAATTTTGATCTCGCCAAAAATTTTCGGTTTAAAATCGACGGAATAGCAGCCAGTTCAAATTATTTGAAAAACCTCGAAAATCGGCCAGGCTTTTTTTCGCCAACCCAACGCTGTATTCAAACCGTTAAAGGTGCATTATTTGTGAAAGACCCTTGCCTCAGTATGTAGTATCTTTCTCATTCATCAGACGGGTAATTCAAGATAGAGTTTCTGAATATGTTTGTTGAAGAGACCTACAAGTATTCTGTTTTCCAGCATACAGTTGTGTAGCGCAATGTCAGGTTCGATAGGGTGTTTGTTTTCCGCACTAGTATGTGTTGTCTATAGAATTGGCTTGGTTGTATCGGTGAACATGTCTCTAGGCTAGTAGAAGCGAGAGAGATGCGTGTCCTAGATTCTGTTCGCTTATTATTCTCTAGCAGTCACTCTAATTTTTGTTGCTTTGGCAACCAAACGCCCTGTCTTGTCGCTCAACTACAGACAACCGCTACGATCCAGTTTTCTGCATAATTGATTTAGTTCAGCCAGGTAAGCTGCTGAAATACGCGGCAAAACTCTCACAAAACTTCTAAATTGTTTTTGATGCTGCTGGTGTTCTGAAGTAGGAAGAAGTATCGAATTGAGGTGTCAGGGGTTTCACTAGAGACTCTGTTAAGTCTAAGCGCATCATTTAGTCCGCACCGTTGCATCGTATCGTACTGTTTGGAAAGTAAAGGGAATCGCTCACGTGTGTCCTTCGTCCAACTGTACTGAGTTCCTCATTTCTGACTGAAAAGGCATTATTACGTACCTCGAGGTCCTACGTCATTTAGTTAATTCCATCTATAATTTGAGAAACAGCTGTCTGTCATCTGTGCTCGCCCTGTTTCGCTTTATAGTACAGTAGATTTCTAGTCACTATATATATATATATATACTAAGCAGGCTATCTTAATAAGCGTTACATCAATCTTTCAAGAATTTATTTATCAAAAAAAACAAACCCAGCAGATTTTTCGCTGTAGCAACCGCAAATTTCAACCGATTTGAATGAATCCTTTTTTAAATGAAAGATAAATAAATCCTTAAAATACTGCTGAAATTTTCATTAATGTACTCTGCTTACTTCCTAAGATATTGGCTCTCAAAATCAAAACAGCGATTTTGGCAGTGAACAAGAGGGATTTTTTTATTATTCTGCACTTCGTAATAAAACGGATTCCTGCTACTGCTAAGGGCTCTTGGAGGCTTTACTGGTGACACAGAAACTCGGTTTACTTCAACACTAAAGTATCATTAGCCCTAGCAGTAGGAATCTGCTTTATTATGAAATGCAATGGAATCGCTCTTGTTCTTTGCCAAAATCTGTTTCGACTTAGAAGGCAAATATCTCAAGAACTAAGCTGTGAATCTCAATAAAAATTGTACCAATCTTCGAAGAATTTATCAGTCTTTCATTCAAAGAAGGATTCATTCAAATCGGTTCAGATTCATGGTTGCAAAAGTAAAAAAATCTGCTCGGTTGTTCTTTATCACTCTTGTTCAATGCCAAAATCTCTGTTTTGACTTTGGGGACAAATATCTCAGGAACTAAGTAGGCTATCTTAATAAACGGTACATCAATCTTTCAAGAATTTATTTATCTTTCCTTTAAAAAAGGATTCATTCAAATCGGTTGAGATTTGCGGTTGCTACTGCAAAAACTCTGCTGGGTTGTTTTTTTTGGCACACCCTGTATATTATGTTTCATGTACTGGTATTAAGGTGTTTTCCAGGTATTGGGCTTTCTGTCCCCCCAATACCCAGCCAAACTTGTTCGGACCTTAAAACTGTTCGATCCATGAGTCATTGCTGAGAAAATTACCCAAACGAATAGCGCTGGGAAGCCATTTTGCGTCACTCAACTAAAAACGTTGGCAGCATTTGTGCCCTAGATCTCTTAGCGGTTAATTTGGTCGCGTTTCTGCTCAGTGGTTACATACTGTACGTAGCTCACTGCCCTCTAAGCCCAGCATCTGTGAGGTGAGAGCGGCTGTTTGTGGCTTCGAAACCAGTTTGACTGCAGCTAGACGACGCAAAGCCCAACATCAGTCACAAAAGCCCACGATTGCGAGCCAGTTTAATAGGTACCAACAAAAATCGGGTGGGTAGTCTGCGTCCAAGGCCGGTCACCGGGGAACAGAACGGTTCGGCACTCCTCTTGCAATATCGAAACAGGCTGTGTCACGAATATCTGCAACGCCTGGCACGTCATCAGGTGCAATTAGGCATGCGAGTTGGGCGGAAGTGAACGTTGTTTGTGTATACACATAATAGATACACATTGCCATACACAAACAGTATTCAAAATCTGTATTTTTTTGTCTGTGTATTTGATCGGCAAAAAACGATCAAGTATGCAACAGAATTCAAAAATATTCATGTTTTTTCAGTACTAAGTGAGTGAGTAGATGTCCTCACAAAGCCTAAACATGGCCCTACGTAACTCAGTTTCAAATATATCCTAGTTTTCAAACAGTGGACTCTGATAAATCTGATTTTTCTAGTTTTTTAACTCAAAATCTGGCCAAAAATGTGTATTTTCAGTACAAATACACATACACATAAATAAACAAAAATACACATTGTATTTTCTGGATGTGTATACACAAATTACCATACACATTTGACAGTGAATGTGTATACACTGAAACGAGAAGTGAAGTCTTTACCACTAGTAACAGAACACAATACACACACACTCTCAGACTCACGCACACAACCACTCAATAACTCGATAATACAAACACTCCGAATCACACATTCCTTCATCACTCCCCCTCACGAGTGCCAACTGGGCCGCCACTGTGCCTGACAATCGGGGAGCGAACGAGCGAGCGAGAACTGCTCTGCCTCTGTCGATTCGGCATCTCCAGTAACAAGCTGCTCTGCACTGACACCGTACTGGTTCGATCTCTTGCGCGCCACGTTTTGGCCTTTCTGTGCCTTGGCGTTCATCTGACTCTTGTAACCGGTAGAATAGCCTTCCATCTTTTGTCCAACAAATTCAAATGAAACAGCATTCTTCTCCTCTGTCTTCTTCTTGTTCTTCTTCCCACTTTCTTTCTTCTTCTCTCAACTCTCCTTCTCTTCATTCTCGACTTCTTCCTCACCATCCTTCTTCTCTTCAACATCCTTTTACTTCTCAAAGCCTTGCTCCACATAACCTTCATCCTGATCATTCTCTCTCCTCTCAACACTCTTCTCCTCAGCTTCTTCACCTTCTTCTTCCTCTTCTTCCTTCTTCCTCCAAATATCCTTTCTCTTCCTCTCTCACCTTCCTTCCTTTCTTCTCTCTTCCTTCTCACAAACCTCTCCAAACGAAAACCAGAGCTCATATTATCTTCACAAGGTGCTTGCCGCACAACATCAATGGGAACGAACTGAGAACGGCTTTCCGCCAAACAAAGAACAGCTGGAGCTCCGTCAACTAACTGCGCGTCATCCCTCTTCATTCGTTTCGGCACCAATGAAACGAGAAGTGAAGTCTTTACCACTAGTAACACAACACAATACACACACACTCTCAGACTCACGCACACAACCACTCAATAACTCGATAATACAAACACTCCGAATCACACATTCCTTCATCACATACATACAAATACACATTCTGAAAGTCCAATACCAAACAACGCTGAGTCTCTCGAAAAGTACACCAAAAAATTATCTATCCTTTTCAACTCAACTACAGTGTAGAAAGTTTTGTTTTAGTGTTCTATAATGAATGATACAGAACGAACCTGTGTGCTGAAATACAATTTTACCTTGTACCTCTGTTTTATCTGAATTTTCAGTCCTGAGAAATCGGATCAATTTTTTAAACATCCTGATTGATGCTGTTTACTCTGTGCCTGCATTGTAGCTGTAAGGCAATGGGAATTTGCGCCAGCAAAGAAGTGCGGCAGCAAAAAAACGCCAACGCCAAAATCGACAATGAATTGTGGAAACAACGAGAAAAGGAACAACGCAGCATAAAAATGTTGCTACTAGGTAAGTCACACCGAAACAGCGCCTCATATGTACATAACTAAAAATAGAATGAATGTACGTACCGTAGATAAGTATCGGATAGATAGTACAGTATTTTAACGAAATTTCAACGGTTACTCTTATTTAAAAAACCTACTAAAATTTGTATTTAAAACAGAATTCATTCAAAATACAAAATTGGCGGTTGGTTTTTAATGAAAAGCGCGCAAACAGGTTAGTCGATCCGAACGCGAAGTGAATTTAGAAATTATTTCAGGCCCAGGAGAAAGCGGAAAGTCGACAGTTTTGAAGCAGATGAGGCAGGAATTGTTGATTTATCTCTGAACAAAAGCTAATTTTTTACAAACAAACTGTACTCTGTTCAGAATACTGCACATGAACGGCTTCAACGAGCAACAGCTAAGAGAGTATCTGCCCTTAATTTACATGAATATCGTTCAGTCGATCTACGCATTGCTTGAAGCTAGAAGAAAGATGCGAATTGAGTTCAGCAATCCGGAATTGGAGGTTCGTCTGTTTTGGAGCATTACATGTAACAGGTCATCGGGCCGAACGGGGGAGGGGATTGGGCACTCAAAAACGCTCGAAAAATCGACATTTTTCGACAAAAAAATCGTCAAAAATAGCTAAATTGGGCTCAAGTACAGCTAAATTGCACTTTAGCAATTTCTAAATTTCTTTAGCAACCAATTCTAAAAAAACGCAAAAATTTGCTCAAAAAATTACTTGCTAGAAAAACCGTCTCGTGTGGGGGTGGGCGGTCCCCGATCGGGGTATTTTTATCCTAACTCGGGTGGGGACAAACCGCCGGACCCCCTGTTACATGTATGAGCATTTTTACGAACAATTTTCGCATTTTCAGCTGAAAAGCGAGCTCATACTAAGGATTGTAAAAGAGGAAAGAGAAAGGGAAATTATAAATTCGGACACAGTGAAAGTTATTCAGGAAATTTGGGCCGATGAAGCCATTAAAAAGTGCTACGATCGAAGGACTGAATTTCAGCTTAACGACAGTGCGCGTTAGTGAGTTTTACACAATTTTCAGCAATTTTTTCTTTTTTTAAGATGCATTTTGCGAGAAAGTGATGATGCGGTGAAGACGAGTGAAGACTGCGAAATGATTGCGTGTTTTCGCTAATAACGCATTCGAGTTGCGATAGAATAGAAACACGTATTAGAATAAAAGCATAAAAAGAGTATAACTTTCAGTTTTATGGAACACGTCGAGAGATTGTGCACCCAGAACGAAGTGCCAAACGAACAAGACATTCTACAAACTCGCGTGGCAACTATGGGAATTGTTGAAGTGAACTTCAATCACAAAGCCCTGCTTTTTCGGTGAGTTTAAATTTGTCACTCAGTAACTACTATTAGCTGTATGTTTTTGTTTTAAGATAGGAAATAAACAAAACCTATCTCTGAAGCTCTATTATTTGTCTTAAATGAAATATTGTCTAACACTGAAAAATTTTAAAAACAATTTCCTACGTACAAATACGGTACCTACAGTACGTACTGGTGGTCGTATAGTCTATGGAGAGCAGGTGCGTTAGATCTCGTGCCAGACACTAACGTACGGTTGACAGATAAATAAAGTACTTCGGTTTGTTCTGAAGTGCCAATTTACTGTGGACTGCAAAAGTTTAAACGCAGCCGGTAGTGAAAAAACTGACATTTCGTTGATTTCTTGGAGGTACAGAAAATAGACAAGTGTTAAACCTACGTTGCGTAGCCTGCTGAGCTGAGAAGTTGCCAAGAAGGTGGCGCAGACTACATTGTAACGCGTAGTTGTAACGCATGCGATCAGTGGCGTATCCAGGATTTTGTAAAGGAGGGTGTAAAATTTGGAAAATACAAGAAATTTTAGCAAAATTATACCACGAGTCACAGATATTAAATTAGCGAGGGAAACTTGTCTGCAGTCAGTTATGATTTCCAGAGCAAAATAGTCTGTGAAAATCTCTGCAACTGGGTGCAGAACCGAGAACATTTATAGAGCTGGCCACTAATCACTAATCAACTTAAAAAGGCTTTAAAAACCGATTTTGTTGTACTTAGTGCTGAAATTTAAAAGAAATTTGGTCTTTTTGTCAGTTTTTGCTTGTTTTTTTTTGCTCTAAAACGTTATTTGGCAGCTTTTAAAATAGCCGCTTTAGCCTCCTTACTGAAAAAGTGTGATGAAAAGGCATTTCCAGCCGTTTTTCTGAGATTTTGGACCCCCCTGGGCGAAACCCGCCTATCCCGACCCGACTGGAGCCGCTAGATGTGTATGTGCAAAAAATGCAAACCGCAGTGTATGCATACAATACATTGTACACGTACTTACAGTACAGTTGATGCCCATTATCGGCTTAACTGACCTTTAGGGTTCCCTCCACTATATATTAATTAATCACTTTCTTGCTTAGGCTTAGACTTTGGCTTAGGAGTCAACTGAATACGGTAAATAAACTTGAAATTTTTGTTAGGGTCCCTAAAAGTCAGTTTTGCCCCCATTATCTATTGATCAATTATTCCAATTTTGACACCAGGACTTGCTCCAACTGGCCCGGTGACAGTTTTCAGATAACAAGAACCATCGGCGAAAGAGTTCCATGCGTAGGCCTTACAGTCTTTGGTCCGATGGCACAGCTTGCAGCAAGCGCTCTCAGGCTTTCCTGTCTTAACCGCCAAAAGTCTACCGCCATAAATATCTTTGTTATCTTGCTTTGTACATCGAAATCTTCCTGCAACATACATAAAAAATTTCTAAAAAATATAATTATAATTTACTTAGCAACAGTAACCCCAATCCCCTCCCCATCGGCAAATGACCTGTTACAGTACATCTGTGGTCCAACATGACCTTTTTAGCGTTTACTTGATAAGCTCGCACTTGCGCTTACCTGGTCGCTGTCTCGTGATTCCAATTTTGACACCGGGATTTGCTCGAATTGGCCCTGTGGCAGTTTTCAGATAACATGAACCATCGGCGTAAGAGTTCCATGCATATGCCTTGCAGTCTTTGGTCTGTTGGCACAGCTTACAGCAAGCGCTCTCAGGTTTTCCTGATATAACGGCTAAATCGCCACCCTCAATATCTTTATCATCTTGTGTAATACATCCTGCAACAAGGTCCAGTTATTTGAGGAGTAAAAGCCAATCAAAATCTAGCAGTATTAAGAGCCACATTTTATAAAACAAGGTCCAGTTATTTGAGGAGTAAAAGCCAATCAAAATCTAGCAGTATTAAGAGCCACATTTTATAAAACCGGGGCGGGTCCCCTAATAACCGGCGAACATGAAAAATTCTGACCTATAGTTTTTATTTGATAAATCGATAGGTCTATGAGAGAAAATAACACACGAGAAATATTTTCACTCGACTGTCATTAATATGCAAATTAGGGCCAAAAACGTGTTTTTCCAGCCAAATTCGGTCTTTCTTTTATTTCTCAAGCATGCGTTGACAGATCGGGCTGATATTTTCAGTAAAAATTCTAGGTATATTGGGTGTTGTACCTATAAAATTTGAAGAGGATCCGCCAAGGTTGAGATCGCAAATTATAATGAGATGCAAATTTTTGGGTCCTGTAAAAAATCGAATTTTGCAAAAAAAGGTACATCGAAATTTTCGACCAAACTTTCAGTGTAGGTTACTTAAGTGTCCCTCAAAGTAACCCTCCTTTCCCGTTTTTGGACTTTGTCTCTGTTTCGAGAAATTAATGTTCGAATTTTCATACCCACGTTGGTAGAAAAAACCAGAATTTACTTCCAGCTTTCGTTTGACGGGACGGATCTTTTAGCATTTGGTCTCGCTTGAAAGAGCGCGAAATGGCCGATCGATTGGTTGGTCGCCCGTCAGAAACAAACCACTGAGTCGGGTACTGTAAGAGTTTAAAGTAAGCGAGTTGACCACACTGCGATTTTCTCATGTTTTTGAGTTCTGTAATGTTGTTTATCATCGCTTTTGACTCAAAATCCGAATGGAAAGTGTACGCTACGTTTGGAGAAGGCTCAGCGTGCCTTAGTAATCATTATTCAAGACCTGAATGTGAAACGCACAGCTGGCCACCTCCAGGCATTCTCTCAATTGACATGGAACCTTTTCGAAAACGCTGTACCTTGGCAGATTTGGGTTTTGTTTGGTGGCTCTTCTTCAAGTATAGCATTCAGCTATTGAATAATGGTTGTTAGAGGCACGCCGAGCTTTGTATGAAACCTCCGATAGTGCAAATGTACAAGACAATGGTTTATTATAAACAGTAACACGTTCCCAGTAACAGAGTCCCGTTCTAATTTACAGTGACTCAGTGATTTACTGCTGGGAGTCAACAAGAGTGCAAAGACGTATGTAGCACTGGCCCTCCTGGCATACACGCATAAATAAAGTTATATTATCCTAAAGACAGAAAGACAATCGGTAAAGTGCACATAAATCTGACACACACAACAGACCGACAGACCGTTTGCGAGCCAGCCAATGAACAAAACGGACACGGTCAAGAAATCAATAGTCCGCATGTATGCTTACTATGTAGGTTGAGGTGCTGCCTGTACAAAGAGACCACTGGCAACCGTAAACACACAAGCAATACACACATAGACTATGCTGGAAAACGTTATGGTGATTTAGTTCAGCTTTATCTATTCAGTTTGAAGGTACTATGAAGAAACGGTAAAAGCAGTGGATGTAAGTACCATTGTATGAAAAGGAGAAAAAGTATATATATGCTGCCACCAGGAATGTACACAATAAGAGAACAAATAAACCTGGCCTGGTCAGAAAAATCTTGTGTCGAAAGTGCTTAACACTTAAATTGGAGGTTTTTGGCTGCAGTATAAGAGTCGAATTTCTCCGAACCAAAGCAAACTCCTAAAGTGTGAAAAGGGGTGCATGTTGCGTGTCATACAAGCTTACTTGTCCAAGAATTAAAGAAATTCGGCTTTCATATTTCACGGGAACAATCGATTTTTAATGCACATTCATTTCTAATAAAAAACAAGATGATCTCGTTACATTTCGTTTGAGCAGACTCGTTTAAGGTGAGCGAGTTCAGCCAGCATACTACGATTTTCTCCATTTCTAATATGGTTTTTGCCTCAAAATAGTTTACTAGAGGCATGCTCAGCTTTTTCCAAAGTTTGCGTACACTTTCCAATCCCAATTTGAGGCAAAAGTCATGATAACAACATTATAAAACTCAGAACATGAAAAATATTGCAGTGTGGTCGACTCGCTCACTTTAAACTCTTACAGTACCCGACTCAGCGGTTTGTTTCTGGCCGTCGACCAACCAATCGATCGGCCATTGCGCGCTCTTTCAAGCGAGACCAAATGCTAAAAGCTCCGCCAGCTTAAACGAAAGCTGGAAGTAAATTCCGGTTTTTTCTACCATCGTGTGCATCAAAATTCGAACATTAATTTCTCGAAAGAGAGACAAAAGTCCACAAACGGGAAAAGAGCGTTACCTTCATGGACACTTTAGCAACCTACACTGAAAGTTTGGTCGAAAATTTCGATGTACCTTTTTTTGCAAAATTCGATTTTTTACCAGAACCCAAAAAAATTTATTTTGCGATCTCAGCCTGGGCCGATCCTCTTCATATTTTATAGGTACAACACCCAATATACCTAGCATTATTACTGAAAATATCAGCCCGATCCGTCAACGCATGCGGGAGAAATAAAAGAAACACCGAATTTGGCTGGAAAAACACGTTTTTGGCTCTAATTTTCATATTAGTGACAGTCGAGTGAAAATATTTCTCGTGTGTTATTTTCTACCATAGACCTATCGATTTATCAAATAAAAACTATAGGTCAGAATTTTTCATGTTCGCCGACCTGCCCCGGTTTTATAAAATGTGGCTCTTAATTGAAGCACAAAGTACGTACGTAGTTTGAGTGCAAAACTGCTTTTTATTGCATTTGTTGCTTCAAGATTGGGGTTTTAAGGCCTTTTCTTCAACCAGAACAGCGTTTTTAAGGCATTTTTTAATCCAAAAACAGGGTTTTTAACGCTTTTTTCGGTCCGAATAGGGTTTTAAAGCCATTTTCGTCCCAGAATCGCAAAAATAGGTCGACAAAACCGACTTTTGAACCTCAAAAAGGTCGTAAAACCCACTTTGGACTTGGTCCGAAAACCCTATTTTGGATTTGGAAAAGGTGCTCCGATGGAAAAACCCAGCGACATGTATGGGCATGGCTAAGACGTGGCTCGGGAGCGAAAGAAGGGCAAACGTCCGAGATGACAAGTTACGGGGGTTGCGAAATGGACCGTAGGGTCGTAAGGCCCCGCACATAGGATCGAACCGGATCTGATAGGAACACGGAATCCATCTTTAGCACAACTAGATTGAGTTTGCCAGAAGTTCACAAAACCACAATAAAATGCCCTACTTACGGTATTTTAATTTTTCCTATCGCACTCTGGGCAAGGGGCTGTTATGTTGTTCTTAACCTTGTACGTACCACCTGTAGGTGTCATTGTGGTAGTTCTAATCGTAGCATTAATACATCCATATCTAACATTGATCTTGTACGTGTCATTGGCAGTAGGGCGTCTTCTGTTTCCCATAAGATCATTAAGCTCAAAGGCTTTATAACCATAGGTGGCGATGTTAGCTTTCAACACTCTGACTTGTTCGATTTTGGCTCCGTAATGCATGACACTGCCGAAATCGTACCGACCGATATCCTGGTAGCCCTGATAGCCAGATTGGTCGTGCTTGTCAAACTGTTTCCTGTAGAAAGCTGGAATGCGGTCGTAGTCAACGATCACATGTCTGTTTCTGTCTAGTCGCTGGTGTTCGTGAAACAGCCCAACAGCATGTAACAGTTCGTGCACAACTGTTCCATGCTTCCAGCAGCTCTCTGGAAGTTGCACTGTCTGCTTTCCTCCTTTTCTGCCCACAGAATCCGATGAACAGAATGAGCTAAAAGCGGAGTAGTGGATGTCCTAACACAAGAAAACGCCAAAGCTCACCCTCTTGAAGTAACATGTATATAGTCCGGATCAGTGCTTTTGCGCTGGACAAATTTGAGACAAGTTTCGGTAAGAAAGTAGCGAATCCCACAAGCTAATCTGGCTTTCTGGTCGGAAGATAGGTTTGTGTCAAAGGTCATTGGCACGCGGGCACCTGGCCAAAGCTTGACTGTTTTGGACGGCGGTGCGCGACTAGGATCCAAATGTTCAGGAGCAGACGGTATGTCCATCTGGTCTGAAGTATTTCACTTGACTGAATAGAACAAACGACGCCAAGATACCTGGGACCTTGTCCTCCCAAGCTGACCTGTCGATCGAATTGAACTTGTTTACACAGTCATTGTACAACCGGCGTAGTTTGCTGGCTGAAGTCACTTCAAGGGCAGCAGGATCAAGTCCGTATTCTTCAAACAAATCAGCTGTGGCAGACACAACGTTGTTGAGAAGAAGAAGAAGAACGATTATCTTGAACGGTCGATTTTTCATTAGTGCAGGCAGATTCACAACTAAGAACGTAACAAGAGTTTGTGGCAAAATCAAACCTACGCTGCTAAAATTGGAACAAACTGCTGCCGATCGAATCTCAGAAGCGCGTGAACTATAGATTAGAGTTTTGGAATGGCTAAGCAATTTTGAAAACAAATTTCGATAGTTCCCTTATCTAACCGGTAAAGTGTAAACAGGAAGCGGTCATAGTAGATTGATAGAGCTGTAAATGGACAGTGCACTTCATGCCGAATCTTAAACATAATCATCATAACTTCTGAATGACTCGCGTCGTTGGCTCAGTGGTTACGCTGCCTTGAGTCACGGAGGCATCGGCATCCCCAGGGTTGTCTGTGGGTTCGAAACGATGGGAAGTAGTCGACACGAAGCCCGTGGGCGTTTTATTTGGAACTGACAGCTGGGGCCAATTGCTCACCTCACTTGTAATTGACCTCTACTTGACAAAACAAGCACAAACTTGATAAATTTTATCAGTTTTCGCTTTCTCACCTCTGAAAATTGTCAAGTCAAGTGGTCAATAGTTGAAAATGCAGACATTAAGAATAAGACAAAACCAAAGACAAAAAGCACAATCTAGCACGCCCTTCAATTTCCGGCTACATGGTCTAGCTGGTTTAACATAGTAGTAATCAGATGCCTTAGCAGCCTTCCAATTTACAAGTGAATGTCAAGTAAATGTCAAGTATTCAATTTCTCGCCTATTAAATCTCTCCACTTGACCTGTAAAATTTTATCAGTTTCTCGCGACCGATGAATGGTTGTCAAGTGGTAACGAAATAGAAAACTAAACGAATGAAAAGCAAACAAAATACATCGAAATGAAAAGTAAACGTGTCGATAACAAGTACAGATGGAAACCAATCATATTTAACGCAGTTAGCATCACTAGCCAGAAAATAGGTTGGGAGGGGTGGGGTGAAAAATTTCGAAGTATCAACCAATTTTCTTGGGTTTTAGTCAGAGTCAGTGTCCACTTTTTGGAGTCCGGGCAGGTCTACGTAGTACCAGAAAGAAAAGTCAGTTTAAGGCACACACATGTACTAGTGAAAGAACTGTTTATATAACCCACTCGTTTAGTCTGTACATTTATTGTTTTGTTTGTTTATGTGCCTATGTACTTTATCTGTTTCTACAGTTTCCAGAGTACGAGTGTTTCAGAGTATTCGACGTGGGTGGTCAGAAGTCAGAGCGCAGAAAATGGATCCACTGTTTCGACTCAGTGAACGCAATTATTTTCCTGATGGCCTTGAGTGAGTACGACACCGTGCTGAGAGAAGATGAGACTGTGGTTTGACGGCGATCGTGCTACTAGAGCATAGGATACCTATAGTTTGGATTTGCAGAATCGAATGCAGGACGCGCTGCAACTGTTCGAGGAAACCTGCAACTCGGAGTGGTTCGTCAGCACCGATATCATTCTCTTCATGAACAAGACCGATTTATTCGCCCAAAAACTTCCAAAATCTTCTATCAAGGCTGCATTCCCCGACTATACAGGTAACTAGTAAGGGGCCGTGCAAAAATGACGTCATCGATTTGGCCATTTTTCGACCCCCCCCCCTCCCCCCTTGTCATCGGTTGTCATCATTTTCCAAACCCCCCCTCTAAAAGCGAAAAAATGACGTCACTTTTTCCCAACCCCCCCGAATTTGCAAAAATTTCTGCATTAAAATGAGCAAATTTAGGGACAATAGTTTGTTAGATTCTTTTAGTTATTCTTCTAAATTCTTCTAGATTTTCCCGTGTTTAGAAGCAGTTTGTTTCAAGAAGATTTTTCGTTATTTTTAAGAAAATCAAAGAAAAATATTTGAAAATCTACTAATTTATCACAATTCAGTGAAAAATCATCGACGCGGTAATTATCCCATCTGGTGAAGGTAGTAAGAAAAACCCTGTCAAAAACAAGAGAAACGAAAAAATTCATTACTAAAGGTGTCAAAGTTTGAGCCCTGATCGGGGTAATACATCCCTCTTTTCACAGCCTGGCCTGGAATATAAAATTTCGACTCCGCCCTGTTGACATATTTGGCGCCGGACGGCCCCGGCCCGTCCAGGAAGAGCTAAAATCGCCGAAATATCTTGCAAAATCACTTGTGCGAGAACTATGTACAGTACGTACAAAAGAAACATTTCTAATGACGCAACAAACCTAAACATAAAACAGATTTAAAGAAAAGCTTGTTTTGGCTGAAGTACAAACAACCCAGCTTTTAAAAAGTAACCCAATTCATCCCGGGCAGGCTCCAGTCGGAACAACCAAACCAAAATTCTCTACCCGGCGGCCTGTGCAGGGCTCCAATGAGGACTGTCGCGTCTTGGCCATGGGTAGTTTACGCTATCCCGTGTGTCACGGTGGCCCCGGCATCAGTGAGAGCGGTTGTTTGTGGGTTCGAAACCGGTCGAAGCGACTGGAAGTAGTGGACGCAAAGCCCGACCCAGACCACCGAAAGCCGGCGATGGCCAGTAGGTAAATGGGAGCCGAACCGGCGCTGCCGTTGCACCTATTGGCAGCAAAGGGGAGGGTTGTTTGTAAACAGGGCCAGTGGCGTATCCACGGGGGTGTAGGGTGGGTACACCCCCCTTTGCGGGGGTGGAGGTACAGTAGGAAGAGAAAGTCTGTCAAAAATAAGAGAAACTAATGAATTATGTACAAAAACTGTCTATTTTGTGCTCGGAATGCCTTTTAAATGCGTTTTTGAAGGCTAAATTTTCAAAATTTTCTCGCCCTTGTCGGGCAGAAGCCCAAGCAGGCCACTTTAAACAACTAAAACTTGTAATTTCTGTTAATTTTAACCCTGGAATGTGTTTTAAACGCGTTTTTGAAGGTAAATTTTGCTAAATTTTCTTGCCCAGGCACTCTAAAAATTTAAACCCCCCATTCCGAAATCCTGGATACGCCACTGGACAGGGCCACCCCAATGAAGGGCTCTGAAAAGTGCGAGGGGTTTCCTGAGCTGTCTGAAAGGGCAGTGGAATAAAAAAAAACAAAACAAAAACAAAACAAGACCAGAATGCGTTTTAAATGCGTTTTTGAAAGTTAATTTTTGAAAATTTTCTCGTCCTTATTGGTGAGAATTCCAACCAGGCCTCCTCATGCTACTAAAACTGTTAATTTTAACCTAAGAATGCCTTTCAAATGCGTTTTTGAAGGCTACTTTCTCAAAATTTCCCTTTAAGACAAAAGTGACGTCATCATTGGCCGAACCCCCCCTCCCCCTTTGTCATCGGTTGCCATCATTTGGCAACCCCCCTCCCACCTAACCGATGACGTCATTTTTGCACAGCCCCTAAGCGAAATCTTCCCACTTTTTTGCACATCTTTACACAATGCCGTACCCTGGATTTAGTAGGGGTGTAATATTGGGACCACTCCGCAATCAAAGCAAGCAAAGTTAAGAAAATCAGCCTATAAAAATGCGTTTGAGGCTTACTGAACATAAAATATACAGTTTTAGCGCATAATTTATTTCTTTCAACGGATTTTTCTTGCTACCTCCACCGCAAAGGAGGTGTGTGTAGTGTACCTAGAGAGGGGCAAGTAAATTAATTTCCGTTCCCATCTCTAATTGTACATTCCCACTGTATGTATGTACATACATTGTACATTCCCTGGATGCGCTGCTGTTTGCAGGCAGTAAGTATATGTACCTAGCATAAAAGCAGAATATGATTTCCACATGAGGGGTTGAGCGAGCAGCTGATTGCTCGCGTTAATTAGTTTCCTGTGTTTAATGAGGGCCTATTGTTGTGAGTAGGCCGAGGGAATGTATTTAATTTGCACCGTTCAAGTAAAAAACAAGAAAAATCTCCTGTTCAGGTGGTTCCGATTACACCGAATGTTTGAAGCACATAAAAAGCAAATTTCTGGGCCTCAACAGAAACCCGCAGAAAGTGATCACTTGCCACGAGACCTGCGCCACCGACACCGGACAAGTGCAGGTTGTAATTGATCAGGCGATCGGTATTATTATTGACAAGAACCTGGAAACGCAAGGACTTGCTTGATTACCTGTCTTTTTTGCACTGTGAATATTTGTAAAGAACAACTATTACAAACGAATCGAAATAAATATACGTACGCAGCAAGGCTTTTTGTCGTTTCAGATTAGTACAAACGTTCCTACAACTATACAATACCTTAAAAATTGCAAGTGGTTGCTAGCGACCTTGAGTCTAGTCTGAGTGTAGTTTTCCATTCTTTGGCGCGCGACTGTGTTTAGTAGGCCTTGTAGTTGTAGACCGTGACTAGTGATGTAAACGAGTCAGAAATAGCGAGTTCCCAGCTTCCCGAACAAACCGAGTTTCTCAGTTAATCGGGTTTTGCTAAAATCAGGTGCCATTTACTGCAAACAACGATGCTTTACTTTAAGTTCAAGTCAGGTAAAGGATTGCTGTAGCAATGATGGTGAAAGCTTGTTCAACCAAACAAGAAATAATTATGATGAGAAAAGAAACGCCGTGTGGTTTGGAAACGGAACAGTATGCTGTTTGTTTGTCACATGGAGTATGATGGGACAAAAAATTTCCACCCTTTTTCGAACTTTACTGAAACAATTCGTTCTCGGTTAGCTAAAAGCATGAAGCAACGACCTACAAGAAGTAAAAGAAACCATTTTTAGATGCACATGCATCATACAACCAATTTCTCATGATTTATGAGCTATTTCAATGAAATTTCGAGTGTTACCCTCCGTTAGATGGAATCAGAAAGCAGCAGAAGTATCTAGACAAGTTTAAATATCCGTTTTTCAAGCACGCAGAACCAAGCTATTTTTTATTAATTTTCGCAAACTCCATATGCTCGGTGAACTCCGGTTTTTTCAAACACAAGTTTTTCGAGTTAAACCTCGTTTACATCACTACACGTAACAGTACTGGGTTTTCGAGGTTATTGTAATAGCTGAATAACGACAGTTCTACTCTACTATTAAGCTGGGCAATAAAGCGGCACTAAGCCCAACCCTTTTGTGTGCCCACCTGCGTGCCGGCCGGACAGTCTAAACACGTCATAATATCACTTTTATGTGGCAAACAGGTTGCGCTATTCAGTTCGGTGCGGACAAACCGACTTTTTCCGCTTAAGCCCGATGGGAAATCGCGCCTCAGTTCCGTCCAACTTCAACTTGTTTTCGGCCGTTGTTCAAGAGCCGAACAGACTGATTCTGATTCATGCCAACCGAAAAGCCACCAAACTCGTTAGAGACGGCATTTTGTGGTTCTGGAACGGTAAGCCGACTTGCAAGAGTATTTTGCATGACGCGATGATTATCCGATTTATATACAGTGACACTGTCCGTCACTTGTTTGGAACCGAGGGCTTCAATTCAGCACTGTGATCAGGTTTTTGGCTTCTACGCACGTAGGTTCGGGATGAATGAACCTTAGGATGAAGCTAGACTTACTTTTACATTCAATCTTACTCTTAAGTTAATATGGTAGGTTTTCGCTAATGGGGGTAGTGTTTCACAATTGCCGAATCTTTTCTCAGAAAATCTGTAAATTGCTACCGTAGTATCTTATGTTTTCGTGTTGAAAAACCCCAAACTATGTCAAGTATGGTAGCTAGAAACAAACGGATCTAAGAAAATCGAAAAATTTTGCACAAAACGGAAAGCGAGTGGGTTCTTCTGAATGGCCTTTAGTGGTTGAAGTGATAAACTTGGCTAAGTTTTGCAGAGAAAAAATATTCTGAGAATTTTGAATGTTGTACTAAAACTTTAGCCAAATTGATTGACGAACACAAAACTTACAGCAAAACGAAACGGCGACGGATGAATGGCTCACTCTGTACGTTTGCAGAAGGCATCGAAAAGGAGGATGACATAGGATGTGGCTACTGTTTTTGGTTGAAGGGTCAGCCATTTTCCGATGAAGGCACCAGGAACGAAAGCGTCGTGCTCAAATCTCTCTTCTGCTCTGTTCTCTCTTCCCTTCACTTTGAAGCTCACTGGAGGCTCTTTCTCAGCTCCGATTTGAGTTTGAGAGGCGAGCATTCGACTTGGTTCTTCCGCAAATGCTGCCATAATTCAGAGGTAAACGTGTGGCCGAGTGCAAATAATGGACTTCAAGCTTACGCACTTTCAGGATCCAATGAATATGCTAATTTGCTTAAGTATGTACGGGTGGAATCAGCTGCAGCTTATCAATGCACCGAATGAGCTGAGAGAAGTGCTAAAAGAAACGATTGGAAGTCACAAAGAAGAAAAACTAGGCTCCGAATTCGAACTCAAATTACCAGGACAGCCGTGGAGAGCTGAGGCTTTTGAGGCGGTATTATTCTGTCTCCTCGCTACAGATGGATGAATGGATTGTCCGGGCGGGGCCATCACGCACACCCACATCCTGCCCTTCCTTCGCTACTAGCCTAAACACATGCTCGGGTGTCAGTGGTAGCTGTCCCCGTTCCCCTTTGCCCCAACACGTGTGTGATTGCTATTGTAGCTTTAGGTGCTTAGGCAGCTCCAGTCGGTTCTCATTTACCTACTCGCTATCACCAGCTTTCGGTGGCCTGGGTTGGGATTTGTGCCGACCACCAACTGTTTGCGCAAAGAAACTCGAGGCTCGCTATAGGTCTATATTCTTTATTTCTAAAGTTTCAGAGCAACACCATCACTCACCTTTTCTTGAAGATCGTTCGAGCGTTCGCAGCTAATGGCTTCAGCTGGTACGGTACTGCCAATTTCAGAGGGCAGGCTGATTGCATCTTTTTCGAAAAGGTACGTACTTATGTATAACAGTCAGGCACTTAACGCCGTTTATACCGACACCGTATATGGTACCCCCACGTTCGGGGCCTGTGGTGGTACTATATAAGGTACCGGTACCATATATGGTACCCCCACGTTCGGGGCCTGTGGTGGTACTATATAAGGCACCGGTACCATATATGGTACCCCCACGTTCGGGGCCTGTGGTGGTACCATATATGGTACCGGTACCTTCTGAATTTTTGGTATTCATCTTCCATCCGATCCGATCCGATGTGCGGGGGGGCCTTACGGCCTGCGATCAGACTCGAGGTCCATTCCGCTTCCCCCGTGGTTTCGTCATCTCGGACGTTGCCCTTCTTTCACTGCCAGCCACTCTAGCCATGCTGTTGGGCGCCAAGCACCAAGAGGGCGCCAGGCGCATTGACGTCGTAGTGCTGACAGCGTCCACTGCCGCCCGGCGCTGGACCTAAACCGGTATTGGCCTTGTTGTGTCGTCTCAGCCAGCACTTGACGTCAATTGATCTTTCTCCAGATTGGCATGCTGTAGGAGGAGCTTCGGTGCAACGGCAGATCCAGTTGGTTCCCATTTTATCTACTCGCTGTAAACCAGCTTTCGGTGGCCTGGGTGGAGCGTTGTGCCGACGACCAACTCTTTGCAGCAAGTAAACTTGCCGCGCCGAGAGGATGAACCACTACAACCACTAGGGATGCAGGGGCCGCCGTGACTCAGAGGCAGCAAGCTACCCACTGAGCCACTGACGCGGCTTCATCTTCCATCTTTTGTCGAGAGAACTCTAACTAAATGTACTTTACGTTTGTAGAAAGAGGAAGAGAAGAAAGAACCAACTGCACAGAAGGAAGACTTGGCTATAGTCACCATAAACGGCACAAATTACGTCCGTTTCTTTGGAATCGAATCCGAAGTGATAGCCGGGCTGGCCGAGGTGATGAAAAGCTACTGGAAACCGGGCGTTGTCTTGGGCCGACTTGATCGCGAGGTTAATTTGAGCAGTAGCTTAACAGTTTTCTTGACTTTAACTTCGTGCATTGTACAGCGCCAATGCGAAGAACTGCGGTTTGAGGGGGAGCCATGGACGTCCAGTAACACAGCCATTTCGTTCCAAGCTAACAGGACAGTAGCGGTTCTGCTGGAGCATCTGCTCTCTATCGGTTGGAGCGTAGTGGACAGTGTCCATTTGTGCTGCAACGCAGACAGCAAGTCGGTCTTCCTACTGCAACAGTGCACTCCTCGAGTGGCTGCTCACTTGGCACTCGTTCCCAATCCTTCTGGGGCTCTGGCGCTACTCAATGCCCCTGAACAATTGCACAAGTGCGTATTGAAGGCTAGCCAAGACTGCTTTCCGAAGGACAACGTCGTCGGAAGTAAATCAACTTGCGTATTGATGGATTGCTTTCTCGATAACACTGAGCGGTCCATTTCGCTGTGTTCCGTTACATAAGGTTCCTTTCCTTCCTCCCCTCCCTTCCACCCCCTGCGGACCTTAACCAGTCAGGAACTTAGCGCTAGATAAGGAACGATCCGATCCGATTTGCGGGGACCTTACGGCCTACGATATCAGACTCGTGGGCCATTTCGCTACCCCCTTGATTCGTTATCTCAGTCGTTGCCCTTCTTTCACTGCCAGCCACTCCTAGCCATGCTGCTGGATGCCGATCAGCAGGAGGGCGGCCGGCATGTTGATGCCATGATTCTGACAGCTCCGGACGGCCGCCGGTGCCCCATATGCCAGAGGGCTCCCGGCATAGTTGGTTTCTCAGACGGCTCCTGACGTCGTTGATCTTCCCTCCAACGCGGCATGCGTTTTGGAGCGGCTTTCGGTGCAACGGCAGATCCAGTCGGTTCCCATTTTACCTACTAGCTGTCACCAGCTTTCGGTGGCCTGGGTGGAGCTTTCTTTGTGTCGACGACCAACTCTTTGCGGCAAGTAACTTGCAGCGCCGAGAGGATGAGAGCACGACGTCGCACACAGTGGCTATGCGGCCTAAACCACTACACCAACTGTGCCGGCTAGATAAGGTGCAACCAGTAATTAATTTCCCTGTTCTTATCTAAAATAGAAATTGTGCCATTTCTAGTGGTACAGAATGCATTATTTTCAAAATTTTCTCGCCCTCGTTGGGCAGTGGCCCTACCCATGCATGGCACCGGTACCATACATGGTACCTTTGCTTTATATGGTTTCGGTACCTAGTATGGCGTAAAATTGCCTGACTGCAAAAGCTTCTGATTTGAACAACACTACCCCACCCCCTAACCGTCACTGTGCCCTATTTATTGGTTTTTAAGACTGAATCGTTACTTGTAGATATCAGCGGACTTGAGAAAGAAGGATTGGATTGCTCTGTCTACGAACTGAGCATGGACCGGCCAATGTGGAAGTTGGAAGATCCGGAAGAAAGACTGCTGGTTCGCCATCTCTTTTGTCTGCTTGTGCACGAGTTCCAACAGAAAGGTTGGTGGTTGGTTGGTTCAGCTGATATTTCCAGCCTCATTGAACACATCGACACCTCACTAGATCTTGACACTTGGTTCTTTGCCTTACACAACTGACTACTGCTTACTGAATCTTTGCCGTTTTTGGCTTTACTGCTGAGTCCCTCTGCCTATATGCACTTGTGTAGTGTTATACCTTATATCGGTGGTACCTACACGCAAAATGTTTGGTTTTTATTTGTTTAGTATTGTTAGTATATAATATGACATGGAATCATGCTTAAAATCGCCCACTTTGGGGTGGGCTTTCCATTGTAGGTTGCAGTCAATTTTTGACTGGTTCGGAAAAATCTGCTCCGGGGTCTGGCTGGATGGGTAAACCACCAC
>JASANB010000801.1:0-54499 GCA_030248155.1 Sabatieria punctata | reverse complement strand
AGACCAACGCTTTCTAATGACAAAACACGTTTGGGACAGTGAGTTGGGGGCCGTCCATAAACGACGTTGTTTCAGAAGGGGGAGGGGGGTCGGCTGAAATGCGACGATAGGCGACGCACCAGGAGATGGAGTTGGTTAGCAAAAAACGACGTCAGCACACTGGAATTTTAGGGTACTTCGATTGCATTATTTTCGATTTATGCAGATTCTGTCAAATATTTCTACATACAGAAAAGTTTTCCAGAGTGGTTGAAGGGATCATCTATTGAATTCACTATTGGCAACAAGAAAAAATGACAGTACTGCGTACTGCATTTTTATCGGGGCGGGGTAACCCGAAAACGACGTCACCTTAGGGGAGGGGGTCCCTAGAAACGACGCAAGGCGATTTTGGGGGAGGGGTCCGAAAAATCGAGGATTTTTGGAACGACGTCGTTTATGCACGGCCCCTAGGGTCAGATGACTAAAAATCACTCAAATTCGATATTTTGAAAGGATATCGTATTTTAAAAGGTATCATGTATGCCCCAAAAATGCAAAATTACAAAGAAAACATTGTGATCATAGTGATTTTTCGATCAAAGTTGCACTAAGCTGATCAAAAATACCGATTCCCAAATACCGGGGTATTCCCAAAATAATCGGTATAGCCGGTATGGGTATTTATTAAAATACCTGGAATCGGTAGGTATTTATTGGGTAGGTATTCCCAAAAATACCCATTTTTCGGTATGGATTCGGTATACCCAATCAACAGTAAATATCTCAGTTTTACCCGGCACCATAAACAGCACTATACGGTATGTACTACTGTAGTTAATAAAATTTAGGTAATAAACTGCATGAAAACAAACTAAATGTTTACTAGCATGCATAGTGTGAATCAACACAGTACATCGATAAATAGGAAATAGTCATACGTAGATCTTTTGCTTAAAACTTGTCGTTTAGAACAGTGCTTTTCAAGGAAACCGCCAAATCTTGCTTGAATTTAGCTCTACAGTCACTTAAACGGGCTCCTAAATTCCAGAGTTGTTAAGATTGATCCTACTATAGACCAAAGCGCAAAGCAGCGAATTCTATACTAAGCCAAAAATACTTCTAAGCACCAAATCACTGAATTGTCTATACTGGCTAATTTCACACACAAGCAGCATCTGTTTTCTGGTTCAGATGGTCTGAAAAATTAACACACATTTTCTGGTTTACGCATTTTGCACTGCTTACAATCACAGGGTGAGACATGGCAGCATTTCGATTGAGGGAAGCTGAATATTAAAATCCTAAGGCAAAGAGTGTTAACGCCGTTCGAGATGGGGGTTGAGGAGATAGTATAAACCCAATAAGCTGATTTACTAAAATACAGTATACCGTCCCATCAGCCTCGGCCTTCACTCAACGTTTCAAGTTCTCAGTCACTTTCCACAATTAAATTTTCAGCAAAAAATTAACAACATGGTTGGCTGAGTTCTGCAGTGGAGCCGAAATCTCGACTCACTGGTTTTATGATCCGAAAACTAGAATGAGGGGTGGTCCACGCAATTCTATTTTTTTCGGTAATACAAGGAGTACAGTCCTGAAACTTGCGGGAATGATTGGTGTTGCTATTGGGCATAACATACTAAGCGGGCAGCCCTGTAGGTCATAGGGCACTAAAATGGGGGAATTTCAAACATGAGTGAAAATCCCATAGTTAAGAAATCTGCACCTTCTAGAATCAAAGCACTGAATCTGTTGTTAATCAACATGGATTGTAGCAGGAAGTTCGACAAATAAATGAACCTGATATTTTTTAGCTCTGTTCCACACCATAGTAACCATCCCTGCAGCGTTTTTTGAAAATTGAAAATCTTTAGAATCGTCATTTTGCCGGTTTTACGAAGAAAAGTCATATTTCGTCATGTTTTTGAAATTCCCCCATTTTAGTGCCCTCTGAGCTACAGGGCTGCCCGCTTAGTATGTTATGCCCAATAGCAACACCAATCATTCCTACAAGTTTCAGGCCTGTACTCCTTGTATTCCCGAAAAAATTAAATTTGCGTGGACCACCCCAATTCCTAGTTTTCGGGTCATAAAACCAGTATGAGTCGGAATTTTGGCACCACACTTGCAGAATATTTAGCCAACCATGTTGTTAATTTTTGCTGAAAATTTGAGTCAAATCGGTAAAGAAGTGACTGAGAACGAAACGTTTGAGTGAAGGCCGAAAAAGCGATGGGACATTTTTTTTTATCTAGACTGTATATGCCTTTAGTTTATTAACGGCAGCGAGAGCTGTCAATATAAGATTAGTTTTTGGCTTTGTAGATATATGTATCTTACGGCATCGTGCTTTCGGCGCCGTTCGGCTCTCGTTGTAAGCTGCTAGCTTCCGACACGTTTCTCGTCCTCACTCAAAACAGATCGGTCTCAATCAGTCTTTTTTTATCTCGATCTGGCTTAAAGTTTCAGGATTTATTAAAGTAATCTATTGTACGTATAACTATGTGATAACTACTTCTTTTGAAAAAGCTGCACAAAGAGTTTTCTGTCAGAAAGAATTTATTTAAGAGAATCGTCTGAAAGAATTATCTGAACAGTTTATACTGTTAGAAAACAGCTGCCCTTGCTTGATTGAAAGAGATTAAGCTGCATCTTAATGAATTACCAGGGATGGATATTTTTCCGAAAAAACCTCGGCCTGTATTTTTCCGGTTTTTTCCGAAATCGCGGAAAAAAACTCGAGCTCAAGTTCTCGGTATCCTAGCCTTGTTTTATGATTCTAACGCTTTCTAGCGCCTTCCTCAGTCTTTTCAGACAAGAAATACATGTGTTACATAGATATAAATCACAAAACAGGCGTGAAACAGCGTTAGACAGGTTCGATCAATATGGCTATATGCAAATTTTCGTCCAACAGTTTTCATTTTGTTTTATCATGCCAAATTTGGTCTTTTCTGTTGTTTTTCTAACAGTTTTGAGTCAGTATAAGCCTATTATACACAGCAAAAGTCCATTTTTTAACAGACAAATGAGATAAATTAGCTATTTTTAGCTTGAGTTTTTTTCCGCGATTTATGTTTTTTTTCCGGCCCTTAGGAAAAAAACCGGGTTTTTTTGGAAAAAAAACACCGGAAAAAACACACCTCACATCCCTGAATTACATACAGTTTCTTAGAACACAAGTTTAGCCAGGTTTTTCGCTGCTGCCGGTCTAATTTTGAAAAAATTTCCGGAAAACCTGTGCCGTGTCTTTAAAACTAAGAAGAGGTTTTAAATTATGCAAGCCATCTATAAAGCTTTATACACTCATTTTAAAGAACCGTCTTGTTTTTGGTTAAAGTATGCTGATTTGAGTTAATTTACAACATCTACCTAGGTAAGTGAGCGTTTTTCTATAAGCTTTCTATTCTGCGTACCAACAACTTAACTTCCTGACGCTGGGGTAGGTCAGACTGAGGGCCAGCTGCCAGTTTATGTTAAAAATAAGATTTAAATTATATCGCAGAAAAACTTACGTTGGCATACTTCATTACGTGAGCATAGCAATAGTGGAGAAACTCGTCAAAACTTATGTGGCCGTCAGCTGAAACCAAGAAAACGCTGTTTTATACGCAGTATACATGTATTTTTCCCATAGTCACAAACTTTCATCGCTCGTTTGGTTTTAAACTCGGATTATTCAGTAGCTTTTTTCTTTAGTTTAATTAGAAGCCAAAATTTTCCAGAAGGTTCGGACATAAATTCGACGTGATTTTTAGTCCTCATAACCCTGTTTTAAGGCCAAATATACCATTGGGTTGACACCCCTTTCGCTTGTAGTGTTTGCTTGAATCTATTTTTGTCAAGAAAACTCAGCTACTGTACAAAGTATGCAAGATTCTCGCACTGAAAGTCGTCGAAAATCGCAATTTCAAGCTAAAAATCAACGGTTTGTCTGTGCTAAAGAAGCTGTATTATAGTGTGTTCATATTCTAAAAATGACACCAATTTCACTCAAGAATTGCAATCCAGAAGAATCACATAGTGTGAAGTGGAAAAGTCGTCTAGGGAGGTAATCCATCCATCCTATCTACCAAATTCTTGTACCTAGTATGCGAGCGCATTTTAGGTGGCGAACTATCATGCGTTTAGATAAAACTAATTAGTACATGTAGAGCCGGCCTACAAAATGCACGAACCGTTTGTGTCGATCAACTTAAACATGTCCATTCGACGCGAAACACGGTCATGGTCGCTCTTGTACAACTGTTCTTCTGTCGGTGCCAACGCGTACAGTCTTGGCTGTACGGAGGTTTTCTAAATTTGCATTTTTGCTCCCTATTTTACATTCATCTTAGCAGAAGCAACGAACTGAGATGAGCAGATCAAATTCTAGAGGTTCGATGTGTCCATCCAAATTAACGTCTGCCTCCATAAACGATTTCATCAGGTAGTAGTAGAGTTCTTTGTACTGGTCGCTCTTTTTACCCGGATCCTGGCGCAGCTGAAATCGCTCTCTCATTCCAACACCAACGCATTTGATCGTCTAACTTCGCTCGCTAATAGAATAAAGGCTGACTTTACCAGTTTCAGCCATTCAATGAACTCTTCTCGATTTCCATCGAATTTAGGCGCCATCACCGGTCCACAAGCAAACCGAGTAGAGCTACGAAACAGAAAACTGCCTCTTACTTCAACATAAGAAGAAGAGCGCAAATTCGCAGGTCATTTGTTTTAACATCGATAAGGCCGGCTATTGAATTATAGGTGGGGACCACCCAAGCAGATAACCCTGTTCTTCAATCACTTATGTCTGAAGCTAATTTTTCAAACTGTTATCATAGCTGAAAGTTTTTAAGAAAATGACAATTTTTTCAAGCACGTCTGACACACGAACGAAATACAATGTATTATGATGCAGTCTTATTCAGAACTTAGAGTTGGACAAAACTGTAGGTGCGTTGCGTTTGTAGAAAAGTCTAGTCTGTTTGTTTCGTTTTTTCATGGTTTAGGTTTCTGACTTGTTTGTGATAGCCTGGCCACTGTTGCATGCGTATACCCATTACGCAAATCATTACGCAAAGTACGCATTGCATTTCAGAGTGCGCATTAGTGATGTAAAAAATTAATTTAATTGTAATTGAAATTCGCATAATTGGCCCGTTTTTAATTTCAATTCAATTAATTTAATTTAATTGAAATTCAAAAGTTGGGCCATAATTTAATTGTAATTTAATTGAAATTCGCCTGGAATTTCAATTATATTTTCAATTATTTGCTGGGGTGAACGTAAGGAAATGCGCAAGTATTAATGAGGATGGCGCTAATGACTTCAAACAAAAACCTACAGTATTTAAGGTTTGTCACCTCTTTATACTGACCTCACTTTGTTTGGTAATATTTTATGCTCTGCTTTTTATTTTAGTAGTTCATAAAACAGTCAGGCACTTAACGCCGTTTATGGTACCAACACCATATACTGTATGGTGCCGGCACCATATATGGTACCAGTACCTACCTAGGATAGTGGTACCATATATGGTACCGTACCGTGTACGTATGGTACCACCACAGGCCTCCAAACGTGGGGGTACATATGGTTAGTACCATATCTAGTACCACCACAGTCGCCGAACGTGGGGGCAGCATATATGGTACCGGTACCTATCGTAGTGGTACCATATATGGTACCGTACCGTGTACGTATGCTACCACCACGGGCCCCCAAACTTGGGGGCTCCATATACTGTATGGTACCACCGGCACCTTATAATGGTGTCGGTACCATAAACGTCGTTAAGTGCCTGACTGTAAAAATCACAACAGTGATTTGTTGGTGTATGGTGGGTTTTGGCGAAGGTACCTAGAAGTGATGTTGCTGAAAAATGCTGAAAACCTTTACATTAAGTACTGAAAATAATGAAATATCTGTAAATTTACCCCAGAATGTCATTTTGTGCGTTTTTAAAGGTTAAAATTTTCTTGCCTGTTTGGATAACAGGCTAACCATGTGTCTGTAAGCTTTTACTGGGCATTTTTCGAAGTTCTGGGTCACTGTTACTGTCTTTTAACAGAAAAATACAACAATTTTCAAAAAACTGAAAAAATAATTGAAAAAAATTGCATAATTGAAATTTTCCGAGGTTCCATAATTTAATTGAAAATATAATTGTAATTGAAAATAATGGAAAACTATTTCAATTAATTTAATTTAATTTAATTGAAATTAGAAATGGAGCCCATAATTTAATTGTAATTGAATTGAAATTCAAATTCCATAATTTTACATCACTAGTGCGCATACGCATACGCATATTCATTTGAATTTCATTACGCAATGTTAGAACGCATTCTGTCAACGGTTTGCATATTTTTGCGTAATGGGTATTGGATTAGAAAATTGGCTACCTTTTCGATTTTGGCAGTAGGAAGAAAACCCCCCAGTCGGGGGCGGGGCTAGAGGGATTACTGTAGTCGATTTCAATTTTTGGCTGGTGTGAACGTGAAGTTCGTTTTGCCAAAATCGCATTGTTTTTAGTGCGATGAAGCTGGTAGAATGCCGGAAAGTGCTCAGTCGTCCGAATTAGTGGAAGTTAGTCACCCAAATATTAGTTGTTGATCAGAAAATCTGGTTGTTTTGCGTCGTCGAACCGTGTGAGCGATTATGGCGGAATAGTAACAAGAATTTTCGAACGGATGGCCTACCTAGCTGATAGAACGGCTCCAGCATGACGTTTTAACTGAAGTAAACTCACTCGCTCGCACCTGCCTTGGATGAGGAAGGCAGACAAAATCGTGTTTGGCGTAACAATTTTCAGGTTAGTTAGCACCTTCATCTTTTTAATGTTTAAAATGACTTATACTATAGGCTTCAGTGTCTCGCTCGTCAGTTCGTAAGGAAGGGATGACATGGTTAATAGGAAGATCTTTATGTTAGGACTAGTGTGTGTGTTTGTTTATTAAGAGTCAGTCTCTGAACCGATCGAGTCTTGGCCCTTTGCCCTATTCAGACCCAAAATTGAAAGTTGGGCGTAGAGGGCTGAAAGTTGGAACACTAAAACATATTGACAAGTTATCAATGACCTGCAAAGAATTTCCAGATTCGACGCTCCACGCTCGAGATATGGCCTTCTAAAAATCGGCCCGCTTAACTATGGGACCAAAATTTCGATATCGAATTTCTGACTTGCTGATCCGAATTCAGACCTAACAAACGGGGTTTTTGCGTAACTTTTTGAGTAGTTTAAGAATCTTTTACTAAATTTCATTTTTGGAAAAAAAATTTTTTTTCGTCCCCCTATCGGGGGGCATCACTCGTCTGGAACCCCCCCTAGACCGTTCTTTTTATTTCAGATTATTGTAGCGCTATATCTTAGCTACACGCCGGTGTAAAACATTACCGGCTACCGGACGGCAAACACTGAAATATTTGCGTTCAAAAATTAAAAATGCCACATTTTGCATGTTTCACTGTGCCCAAAAATTTTCAACTCCATGTTCCAGCTTACCAATTGGACTTGAATTCTAAAAATTGATGTTTAAGCTGTACTTTTTGAGTAGTTTAAGAATCTTTCATTGAATTTCATTTCTGGAAAAAAATTTTTTTTCGCCCCCCCCCCTAACGGGGGGCATAACTCGTCTGGAACCCCATAGACCGTTCTTTTTATTTCAGATTATTGTAGCGCTATATCTTAGCTACACGCCGGTGTAAAACATTACGGGCTGCCGGACGGCAAACACTGAAATATTTGCGTTCAAAAATTAAAAATGCCACATTTTGCAAATTTTTGGGCTCAGTGAAACATGCAAAATGTGGCATTTTTAATTTTTGAACGCAAATATTTCAGTGTTTGCCGTCCGGCAGCCCGTAATGTTTTACACCGGCGTGTAGCTAAGATATAGCGCTACAATAATCTGAAATAAAAAGAACGGTCTAGGGGGGGTTCCAGACGAGTTATGCCCCCCGATAGGGTGACAAAAAAATTTTTTTTCCAAAAATGAAATTCAATGAAAGTTTCTTAAACTACTCTAAAAGTACAGCTTAGACATAAATTTTTAGCATTCAACTCCAATTAGTAAGCTGAAACATGGAGTTGGAAATTTATGTACCCCAGTGAAACATGCAAAATGTGGCATTTTTAATTTTTGAACGCAAATATTTCAGTGTTTGCCGTCCGGTAGCCAGTAATGTTTTACACCGGCGTGTAGCTAAGATATAGCGCTACAATAATCTGAAATAAAAAGAACGGTCTAGGGGGTTCCAGACGAGTTATGCCCCCCGATAGGGGGGGGGCGAAAAAAATTTTTTTTCCAAAAATGAAATTCAATGAAAGTTTCTTAAACTACTCAAAAAGTACAGCTTAGACATCAATTTTTAGCATTCAACTCCAATTGGTAAGCTGGAACATGGAGTTGAACATTTTTGGGCACAGTGAAACATGCAAAATGTGGCATTTTTAATTTTTGAACGCAAATATTTCAGTGTTTGCCGTCCGGTAGCCAGTAATGTTTTACACCGGCGTGTAGCTAAGATATAGCGCTACAATAATCTGAAATAAAAAGAACGGTCTAGGGGGGGTTCCAGACGAGTGATGCCCCCCGATAGGGGGGCGAAAAAAAATTTTTTTTCCAAAAATGAAGTTTAGTAAAAGATTCTTAAACTACTCAAAAAGTTACGCAAAAACCCCGTTTGTTAGGTCTGAATTCCGATCAGCAAGTCAGAAATTCGATTTCGAAATTTTGGTCCCATAGTTAAGAGGGCCGATTTTTAGAAGGCCATATCTCGAGCGTGGAGCGTTGAATCTGGAAATTCTTTGCGGTGGTTACATAACCTATCAAGACGTATTAGTCCTCCAACTTTGAGCCCTCCACGCCAAAGTTTCATTTTTGGGTCTGAATACTGAAACTCGATCGGTTCAGGCACTGGCTCTTAAGTAGCGACCGACCGTTAGTACCACGAATAGCGCTTATTTTGCCAACATTAGACCTCAGTCCGCGGTATTTGCGCATATATATCCTGTAAGAATCGGCCGCATGGTGGAGATTTCTTTTGAACGTTCTTTCTGAACTAAAAAGTCGGGTAGTCGGCCGGTAGGGCGAATTGGCCTTCTCTGTTTACCGCATGCCCAGGCGCCGGCCTTTGACGACTTTTCCTTTTTATTGATCGGACCTATTTTTTTTTTATAGATGAAATCGTCGAATTTTCAGAGTCTGGTATAGGCAGGCCTATACACACATTGTTTTTTTCGAGAGGAACAATCAACCACAAACCTGCTTTGTCATCCATAGTTACTCCAGTACTCCTTACTCCTCTATGACACCCCAGTCTGGAATCCTTTTAAAGTGAAGGATATTAGAGTTTTGGAGAGGTCCAGAGGTCGTTTACACTGCGGCTGAACAAAAATGAAATACAGGGTTGGTTTCTATATTGACCGACTTCGTAAATTTGACTTGGAGACTCTAGAAACGCGCGTATTATCATTGACTTGCAGTACGTATACCGAATTGTGTACGGACTGAATGATATGCGTTTTGAAGACTATTTTGAATCGGCTAAAACCATGCGTACAAAAGGTCATGATAAGAAACTGGATTTACCTGTGTTAACGAAAAACCTCTACTGTAGAAAGTTCTCATTCGCAGTCAGAACCAACCGGCTATGGAATAATTTACCCAGTGAAGTTGTCAATTCAAATTCTCTTAGTCTATTTACAAAAAGAATTAGTAGCCTGCCTATGCCTAGACCATACGTGGTCATGTATGCCGCGCCCAACATCTGTATTTCGTTCTTTTTCTGTGTTTTGGCGAAATAAACTTACTTACTAAAAGAAAAAACAGTTACACTGTATATTTTCTTTTTCGGTATCTTACGAATGCCGTGGCTTTCACGATTCTCTGCACCAACAGCATAGCGTTTTATGCCATTCCTAACCTTTTTGCGCCTACATTTTTCTACATGAATATAAATTCAACTAAATTCTATAAGTAATTATTCGTTGAATTGAATTTGAATTGAAAACGTTTATTCATACAAACAGGACGGTAAAACTGCTATTGCAGGATAGGCCCTTTGGGATTCGTTGGCAATGATTCAAATACACTTCTAATTTGTAGCGGTAGTTGCGCAAAAATATGTTCTGTTTTCGTTGCAATTGCAGGTGCTGATAAATGCGTTTGCTATTTTTGAACTTCCCGCGCCACTTTACTACACACCGCGCGGCGCTACAGTAACCCTAACGGCGGCCATCTTGTTGGGGGGTTTTTTTCCTATAATCTCGATTTTTCCGCAAAAAGTTGTTGAAGTTGTTAGCAAATTCTCACTCTATGTGCAGTGTATAGTAGGAAGGTCTGAAATTTTCTTACAAAATTCCCCCAACTGCATGTAGGGATGGGCACGTAAATTAATTTTCGTAACGCGTAACGTAAATTAAGGGCCGATTTTTAATTTACGTTACGCTTAACAATTACAGTAATTAAAAAAATCTGGATACGGAAATTAAACGAATACGAAAATTAAAATTTAGCAATACGTAAATTAATTTCCGTACGTGATTTAATTTACGTTCCTAGCGCAAAACAGATTTTTCTGTTGAATCCTGAGCCCACCGCACTGTTTTGTTGCATTATAGACATATTGTTCATTGTTGGTTACTACTGAATCTTAAATGCGACTTTTAAGGCTAATTATTCGAAAATTTTTCGCCCTTGTCGCACAGAAGCCCAATCCCACTCTTCGAACTGCTAAACCGGTTGATTTCGGTCAATTTTACCGTCGGATTATCTTATAGATACGTTTTTGAAGGCTTGAATTTGTCAATATGTTATCTCCCTGTATAAGAAAATAGGCAGAAAAGCCAAGCAACTATAAATTCATGTGTAGGTGTTGTACTACTGTTGGTAAGTTCAGGGTTGAGGGTTGAAAAATACAATGTAGGTTCAGGTTCAAGTCAAAGCCAATATCGAAATTTCAGGTTCAAGTCCATCCTCTAAAAAACCTGGACAGTAGGTTCAGGTTCAAGTCCACCGATATCTCCAAAAACTGTAGATATTTTTCGCTGCTTGCAACTTTTCTGAGCTATAAGCCTTTCTATTGGCAGTGAAAAACATAGATTAGACTTTTCGGGGCAGTGTACTTTCGTTTTCTGACAGTTTCAGTTTGAAAATAGGTATAAAAACATGACACCTATAAAATTTTGTGCAATCCAACCGAAAATTTTACATAGTTTGCCTAAAAATTGCACTTGAAATTTGAACCTGTGAAGAAAGTCTAATAAAACGGAACAGGTTCAACTCCGGCTGAAATAAAATAGGTTAAGGTTCAGATTAAAATCCACAAATTTCAGGTTAAAACCTATTAATAGATCCAGGTTCAGTCGGACTTGCCAACAGTATGTTGTAGATTTAAAATGCATTCAAACAGAGAACTGAAGTTACAGAGTTTTCTTCACTACTACTAGTAATCTTATACGTAAGTACTGTCATACGTTTAACCGTCAGTGTGCGGTAGGTAGACTACAGTCTGTTGTAGTTGGCTGGCTAGTTGCTGCGCAGTTATAAAACCCTCAGCAGCTACAGTAATTCAGCCAAAAAACATACCCACATTTCATTCCTTCCTTTTGGTGTGAAGTTAGATACGAATGCAATTCCAATCGAACAAACACAGCATTAAAATTTGCATTGCATACAGTTCATTTTATGAATTTTTTCCGCTATATTCGATTGCTACTGCCTACTAGCGATTTTTGAAGAAAAACAAAAATTAATTTACGTATAGCTGGAATCTTATTCGTTACGACGTTACGGAAATTAATTTACGTAACACGTTACAGCAAGAAATTAGCCGTTTTAATTTCCGTAACACGTTACGAATACGGAAATTAAAATCTGGGAAAACAGAAATAACGCGTACGTAAATTACCGATTTTAATTTACGTTGCCCATCCCTAAGCATGTATGCCTGGGGTATGCCGAGAAATACCTGCCGAACCAATTCCTGAAACTCCCATCACAAACAACAACAGCAGTACTATATTTTATTGACCATCTCAAGTAGCCTAATTTTTCTGAAAATACAGGGTAATTTTGTCTACAATGTGATAAAATGTCTTTTTAGGTCACGTTTAAACTAAAATACAAAATTTTAGCCAATCGGAGAAAAAAAATTGAGATTTGTCCGGGAAGACTCGATACCTAGAAAAACTGGCTCATAAAAACAGTGACACTATCCCTCACTTATTTGGAACCGAGGGCTTCTATTCAGCACTGTGATCAGGTTTTAGGCTTCTACGTAGGTTCGGGATGAATTAACCTTAGAATGAAGTTAGACGTTCTTTTAGATTCAATCTTACTCTAAGTTAATATGGTAGGTTTCCGCTAATAGTAGTAGTGTCCCACAATTGCCGAATGATTTCTCAGAAAGCTGCAACCTGCTACCGTAGTAGTATCTCATGTTTTCGTGTTGAAAAACCACAAGACTATGTCAAGTACGGTAGCTAGAAACAAACGGATCTACGAAAATTGAAAAATTGTGCACAAAACAGAAACCGAGTGAATTCCGAATGGCATTTAGTATGCAGATTTAATGTAGAGATTTGAGTGAGCAAAGATCAACCTTTCTGACCGTATCCGATACCAATCACAATAACAGCGATAACGGCCATCAGAATCAGAATCACAATCATAAATCTACCCCTGCCTTGGCAGATAGAGGTCAGCAGTGACTTTTTCTGAATCTTTACCCTCTCTCTATGGAAGCCGCTTGCTATCTGATCTGTGACAAAACCTAAAACACTGACCAAATTCAGCATTCCAAACGCTTAAACTTCCTGTAAAAGATCAATTTTTGTTGCATTTTGGCAAAAGCTTAGCTTTTGAGCAATATTTACGGTAGCGATATTCGATTCTCAGCCATTTCAAAGTACTCAACGTTTACGATAAACACCACTCACTCAGTTCAGCATTAAAATCGATTTCAGTGACGTTGCTGCTGACTCACCTGCGAACTTGAGCCAGACGTCTCTGGCAGCGCCGATTTGCTGTTCATCGATTTTGTCTACCGTATCCATGTACTGTTCCACTACTACAGTAACCATACAGTCTCTGAAGAAAGTCCAATGGTAGGGTCGGATTCTGGAGGAAAATTCGTTGATGGCATGTTTTGAGCCCAGACCAGAACACATCGGTCCTATCTTGGCCTCGAAGTCCGTGTTAGTGTGGTCGGACAAGTCCTGCACTGCCCGGTCGAAAAACATTTGAAACACTTGGCCGTGGTGCACAAATCTAAACCATTCCATTTTCAGCTAAATCTACTACAGTGTAAGTCAGAAAACAACCCAGCAGTTTTTTTGCTGTGCAACCGATTCGAATGCATCCTATTTTAATGAAAAATAGATCAATTCTTGAAAAAATATCAACATTTTAACCATTTTAACATTATAAATATTAACATTTTATCAAGATACTCTGAGATACTTAGACTCAAAATCAAAACAGACTTTGGCAATGAACAAGAGCGATTCGGTTGCACTTCATAATAAAGCAGATTCTTACTGCTGGAGGCTAATGAGACTTTACTGGTGAAGTAACGAGCGTGTTTGTCACCAGTAAAGCCTCATCACGTTAACCCTTAGCTGTAGGAATCTGTTTTACTGTGAAGTATGAAGTGCAACGGAATAATAGAAATCGCTGCTGTTCATTACCATTACTTGCTCTCAAGCGGCGTGATACAGTCTGGCACTTAACGCCGTTTATGGTACCGGCACCATCACATCATAGTCCCCAAAGGTGGTGGTAGAACCTAGTGGTACCTGTACCATATATGGTGCCACTACCCTAAGTACCGGTACCGTAAACGGAGTTAAGTGCCTGACTGTGGATAGCGGCAGAGCCAGCGGGGTAGCAGAAGCACGAATCCGCCTTTACCATTGTCTCGCTAGAAGAACCTTCCCAATTCCATGATTTACGGTATCTGCCCCTGAGTTAATAAAAAATCGATGCAACACGTGTGTCTAGACTAGACATTATAAGCAGCGAAGCTAGGTCAATAACTATTCAAAAGCTGTAACCCCCGCCCGCCGCCGCACGTAAGAAGCTAATTTTCTTGTTTTGCTTTCAGACTCGATTAGCACGCTAGACAGTGCGTCAGCAAAAATTAATGCAGCTATTAAGTACCTCGAATCCGATTTAAGCTGATCTCTGGTGTTATAGAAGTTAAAGATGTCCTCCTTGATCTCCGGCTTTAGGCTGAAAATGAGTAAATGTACAGAAATACATGCAACCTACTGTTATTTTACTATAGTATAATAAAACAAAAATTAGTAATACTAGTGGTATTTTACTAGTAGTAAAATAATAGTAAAAAGTAAAATTAAGAGCCACTAGTAAAGTAAAAATTAAATCAAAATAACAAAGACAATCAATAGTAAAATAAAAATTTTACTACTATTTTACTAGTTTTTGGTTAATTCCAGCCAAAATCTTCATCAATTTTGCAATTAAAGATATGTTTGTGGGCGCTTTTTTGTCATCGAGTTTCACACAGTTTTGTCTTTAGAATTTTTGAGAAGCTCGTATCATGATTAAATTTAGCAACTATTTAGCACCAACATTAATCATTCATAAGATCTGGGCATCATTGATGCAAAGTTGTATCTAATGACTATTAGTAAAATCGTGGAAAATTATTAGTAAAACAAAAATTAGTAAAATCGGAGCTGCCTGGTAGTAAAACAAAAGTAAAAATTTAATTGAAGAGCTGAATTTGTAGTAAATTTAGGAAATAGTAAAATAATACTACACTCGTAAAAAAAACAGTAATGCAAACTAACACGAAAATCCGTTCGAAAACTTCAGCACCAATGTTGCGCTGTTTTATAGCGTTCCAGGTCAATCTTATCAATTCTCTGTCTTCTAGGCTAAACGTACACATATCGATCGAAGTTGTTGGCACCGAATTCTGTCGCTCAGTCGATGGTCCTTCTGTTGATTGTGATACTAAATTAACAGAACAATTTCAATCAAAACTGAGCTTTTCTATTATTTTGCTACCCCTTAAAAATATGGAGAGATGTGAGTTCTATAAAAAATTGCTAAGAAGTATTGCATTTAAGTGTATTTGCATTTTTTAACTTTTTGTTGGCCTAAAATGCCGATTTTTCAAGTATTTTTTGGTACTCCAACATCCTCCGAATTTTGGCTCCATATCCATATCCATAAGTATACAAGGCCAACGAGTGATCTTTCAAAAAATAATTTAGCTTTTTTAAGCGGTACATATTACGATACAAATTCTATAGATACGTATATGTACAGTAAAGCAAAGGAGCAAGGAGCGATATGGGCCATAAAAACCATGCTTTCAACACTGTGGGTTTGTGGCTAAAAGCCAATTAACTTTGTTGGCAGTGACACAGAGCTAGCAATCAATAAAGGCAAAGCAAGTAAGTGGTCATTTACTCATTTTGAACACGATTCAACACAAATTAGCCAGTTGAAGCGATATTTTGTAAGCACTGGAGTCTAGATTAGCAGACAAATATTGCTCTAGCACTAGTTAACAAGCCGACTAGAGCACATAAAATTTCTATCCAAGTGGCTCTATAGACTAGTTTATGCATTAGCAACGGCTTCCCAATCCTATTAATAACCGTTCGACTGCCGTTATTAATACATAAAGCCCTCTGTCGTGCAGAAATGAGCCTGGAAAAAGAAATTGCCTCATGCAGGGTCCCAAACTATGATACAGGGTATCCCAAAGAGAATGACAACATTTCCTTTTGCCGCCTTTTTTCAGAAATTTTTGCCAATTTGTCTGAAATTTGAAACATGAGTGCCAAAATAGTGGAAATTTTATGTCTTGAAGGTTGGTGCATCAGGATTGACCCCATCCTGATAAATTGAACAATATATGAAATTGAGAAATCTCAAATATACTTGTACACGGTGTGCCAAAAAAAAACAACCGAGCAGATTTTTCGCTGTAGCAACCGCAAATCTCAACCGATTTGAATGAATCATTTTTTAAATAAAAGATAAATAAATCCTTAAAAGATTGCTGAAATTTTCATTAATTGTCATTGTCTGCAGAAGCGTTACAACCTTGGACAAACGAAATTTTGAATTTGATTAAAGCCACTTTTTCTAATGTAAAATTTTGTATGGAATTGAATGGTGGCACTCCCAGGTCGCTCCGACCACTGATAAGGGTGCAATTCGCGATTTCCTGAACCCTACTTTTTTCAAAAAACCGAATTTCAAAAATGACAAAAACTGGATTTGATCACAGTTCTCCACCATTTTAAGAGACAGAGACCTCAGTCATACTGCATCAGAGAGCTCCGAAAATATCCTTTCTTCACAAGTCATCAGATTTTAAATCGGCCGAAAATTAGCATAAAGCGGTGCATTTCAAAATTTGAAACAGAGCACAATTTTCAAACGGGCGCATACAGCGGGCAGCATTTTTAAATTTAACTTTTTATGCATCAATCGATTCGCCTCATCGAGAACTTTCGTATAAAATTATTTCCAGCTTGGGACAGACACTCTGAAGGGTAGAAAACTCGCAAAAACCGAAAAATACTCAAGTTTTTCCAGCTTTTTTGCATGAATTGGCTGTGTAACTTTTGACTAGGAGAAAAGATTTATATTTTGGTTATAGGTTTTGAAACAGACCACCGTGCCCGTCTATAGGCGGAATTTCAGCTCGCTAACTATTGTATACCCGCTTCAGAATTACAAATACTTTTATAACGGTAAGTTTTCTAAGACTTTGGTTTTCAAATGAAAAAAGGTGTAAGTCTGCGAAAACTGCCAGAGACACAAGCAGCTACGATTACTACTTGATCTTTAAGGTCAGCTGCAATTGCTTCACGCTCATCAGCATCTTCTACTGCAGCAGCATCATACAAATCTTCTTCTTCAATTGCACTGAGCTTTTCCTTCCTCAACTGCTTGCTCTTTATTGCTCCCAGCCAGGCCTTTATCTTTCTTTCAGTGAGCCATTCAGACCTTTCAAACTGACCACAAGCACGCATTTTTTGGGCAAGCTCAGGGATATTGATTCGGCATGTGTGTGCCTGCACCCTGAACTATTGAGAAACTCTATCACAGCAGCTGACTTCACAATGTGTCTCCACCCAGCCACACTCAGCGTCAGCATGCACACAACACAAAACACAGAGTTTATGTTGTGAGTCACGTGAGTGAGGGCATCCACCAACACAAGCCCACAGACACACCTCGCGTGGCTAAAGTAATCAATAATCATTATATGGGTTGGCGGCCTGCCTACCGATCAAGCGCGCCGTTCAAACCAGTGAACTTAAAGATCAAGTAGTAATCGTAGCTGCTTGTGTCTCTGGCAGTTTTCGCAGACTTACACCTTTTTTCATTTGAAAACCAAAGTCTTAGAAAACTTACCGTTATAAAAGTATTTGTAATTCTGAAGCGGGTATAGTTAGCGAGCTGAAATTCCGCCTATAGACGGGCACGGTGGTCTGTTTCAAAACCTATAACCAAAATATAAATCTTTTCTCCTAGTCAAAAGTTACACAGCCAATTCATGCAAAAAAGCTGGAAAAACTTGAGTATTTTTCGGTTTTTGCGAGTTTTCTACCCTTCAGAGTGTCTGTCCCAAGCTGGAAATAATTTTATACGAAAGTTCTCGATGAGGCGAATCGATTGATGCATAAAAAGTTAAATTTAAAAATGCTGCCCGCTGTATGCGCCCGTTTGAAAATTGTGCTCTGTTTCAAATTTTGAAATGCACCGCTTTATGCTAATTTTCGGCCGATTTAAAATCTGATGACTTGTGAAGAAAGGATATTTTCGGAGCTCTCTGATGCAGTATGACTGAGCATGGTCTCTGTCTCTTAAAATGGTGGAGAACTGTGATCAAATCCAGTTTTTGTCATTTTTGAAATTCGGTTTTTTTGAAAAAAGTAGGGTTCAGGAAATCGCGAATTGCACCCTTATCAGTGGTCGGAGCGACCTGGGAGTGCCACCATTCAATTCCATACAAAATTTTACATTAGAAAAAGTGGCTTTAATCAAATTCAAAATTTCGTTTGTCCAAGGTTGTAACGCTTCTGCAGACAGCGACAATTAAAGTACTCTGCTTAGTTCCTGAAATATTGGCTCTCAAAATCAAAACAGTGATTTTGGCAGTGAACAAGAGGGATTTTTTATTATTCTGCACTTCGTTATAAAAAGGATTCCTGCTCTTGGAGGCTTTACAGGTGACACAGAAACTCGGTTTACTTCAACACTAAAGCATCATTAGCCGTAGCAGTAGGAATCTGCTTTATTATGAAATGCAACGGAATCGCTCTTGTTCTTTGCCAAAATCTGTTTCGATTTAGAAGGCAAATATCTCAAGAACTAAACTGTGAATCTCAGTAAAAATTGCACCAATCTCTGAAGAATTTATCAGTCTTTCATTCAAAAAAGGATGCATTCAAATCGGTTCAGAGTCATGGTTGCAAAAGTAAAAAAAATCTGCTGGGTTGTTCTTTATCACTCTTGTTCATTGCCAAAATCTCTCTTTTGACTTTGAGGACAAATATCTCAGGAACAAAGCAGGCTATCTTAATAAACGGTACTTCAATCTTTCAAGAATTTATTTATCTTTCATTTAAAAAAGAATTCCTTCAAATCGGTTAAGATTTGCGGTTGCTACAGCAAAAACTCTGCTGGGTTGTTTTTTGGCGCACCCTGTATACAGAAACAGCATAAAAAACGGAAACTTTTCTTTTTGCTGTATCTTCTTAAATTTTTGTAGGAACTGGATGAAATTTTGAATGTGTTCGCAGATATTTTGTAGTTCAAAAGTTCTGGCATTAATCAGTCCATATCGCTGGTACTTGGAAACCAAAGAAAATCAGTAAAATGCTTTCGCTGCAGTAAAATGACGAACATGCAAACTCTGAGAACTAAGGAATAAGAACACCATCCAGATGACCTCCGTTTGAGTCAATACACTGCTGCAACCGTTTCACATAAGCATCATAAACATTTCTGAGCATTTTTGGGGTGACAGTCTGAATTACGCTTACAGCAGCTTCATTACAGCTAGCGGCGCGAAAATCAATGTTGTTGTATCGGGATCGGGATTTTTTATTTAAGAGCAGGGCTTGGTTCGTGCGACAACTTTTGATCTCAAAACAACCCGATATTCTGCGCTTATATTCAAAATTTCATTAAATTCAGACAAAAAGTAAACAAGATACACCAAAAAGAAAAGTTTTCTACGCGGTCTACATTAATTGAAATTTTTCAATTTCATATATTGTTGAATTTCTCAGGACTGGGTCAATCCTGATGCACCGAACTTTAACACATAAAATTCCCACTATTTTGGCACTTATGTTTTAAATTTCAGACAATTTGGTCAACATTTGCGTAAATGGCAGCAAAAGGATATGTTGTCATTCTTTTTGGGACACCCTGTATGTCCAGAGCAAACTACATACATGTAAGTACGACAGGAAAATATGAATGTACAGAGAAATAGAACTTTTTATTGTGGGTTTACACTCACAAGCTCAGTACTGAGTCTTCCTCTATTGGCGTCACGAACAGTTTGAAGATGAGCAAAATAAGGAGACAAAACTGACTACATACATACGTAATCTTCAAGCTGTTGAAGCGCCGGAACACTTAGTGTTGAATTTATGAGTCTACCGTCGTTTATTACTTCAATGCTACATTGACCATCTCAAATATCCTCATTTTTTCTGAAAATACAAGGTATTTTTGTCTTAACAGAAGCAATCTTTATATGAGTTTTAGTCGGACTAACGTTTGCAAGCTTAATCAAAGAAAATGGGACAGCATTATACTTTGGAAACACGTACAAAGCGTTAATAGTAGGGCGCGTGTGAGCGCTATTATTAGAAGGGCGCTACTATTAGAGCGTGCGCGTTTATTAGCAGTTTTACGGTCAATCCACAATACTGTCCTGCTCGTCTATACTTTCATATTTGCTCTGGGAAGAGGCACCTTTTTACTGTATACATTAAGGTCTACTAGAACTTAGCCAGGAAGAGAAGTAAAAGTCCGAAGCCACTTACTGAGCGCCTGGTTCTCGCCGGCTTCCGGCGCACTTTTCTCGCCAGCAATCATCTTTTAGATCTGAAAAAGCGGCACTATTCTATTAACAGAGGGAAATGGCCATTGAGCTAGAGAAGCCCTCAGGCTTCCGATTGAGCCAGTCTCAGGGATTTAATTATTTCGAACAGCCAAAGCCGGTTTGGCTTACTGCAATCAGCTTAATAAACCGCCGGCACGCATGTTAATGGCCCAGCTATACACTAGCTATACTAATCGATTGACACTTAGCCTTTTTAGTAGCTATGCATAGCCGTTTTTTCTGCCCTCACATGAATCGCTGCTTAATGGAAAGCTTGTTTTGCTAGGTTCTAAAGACAAATCAACCGTTCTGATGTAGCTCAGTCAGTCCCAAAAAACCGTAAATCTGTATAGGAGAGTGTGTGGGTGGACATGTGGATGTGGAGGTTTTTGCTTTTACGTTGATTTTTGAGTAAAAAACACCGAAATCGTAGGGTTGAGCAATTATCTTCACCAAAAGTCCAAAACTTCCGCGGAAACTCTAAAAGATTTATTAGCCCCGCTTGTTTTTGATTTGATTCATACGTTGCGCGGTTTTCACACAGTTTGTATTCAGAACCACGTCGACATTCAGAATTATGGAACAAACAAATAAATTTAGCAGTTTCTGTTTAATTTTCATAATTAGTAGTATGTAGACCAGGGATGGATATCTTTCCTAAAGAACCAGAGCCTTTTTTTCGAAAAAAAAAAACACCGGAAGAAACACATTTCACATCCCTGATGTAGAACAGAGAATCAAACTTAGCGTTGAAATAGCCCTCACATTGAACCGTAGTGTCATGGTAACTGACGGACTATAAACATAGTGCATTCCTTTGAACTGAAAAGAAATAAATCCATACATCTAACACGGGGTCTGGGGGTCAGCACTCGACTTAGGCCAACCCCCCGGATGGCCCCTGGACAATTTCTCCGAGTCTCCGAGCCCCGTCCGATTTACTGGCAAGTAATTTTTTAAGCAAATTTTTGCGATTTTTTGCAATTTCAGGCACAAAAATTGTCACAATCCCCTGTATAACAGCACTTTTTAGCTGTATTTGAGCCCAAATTAGCGATTTTTTACAATTTTTAGCCGAAAATTGCGATTTTTGAGTGTTTTTAGTGGCCAACCTCCCTCCGTAGAAGTTGGGCTCAGACCCCCAACCACCCTCCCCATTCGGCGGATGACCTGTCACATGTATGAATAAATCCTTCTCTTCAATTTTCTCGTTTTGTCTATTTCCGCATTGAGATTTTTTCCCTGCATTTTTCAAATGGCCCTAAAGAGCTTTGGCCGAAAAGCACTCTAGTACGTACATACGTAGATGCCCACATTCGGATTAGTTATTGTGTGTGAACTACTGCAAAAGCTTACCGTTTGAAAGGTGTGCCGAAAATTACGGGCCTCCAGTGATTTGTAGAGATCTTGAGTTGAGCTTTAGCACGTTTTTACGGAAAGACAGAAGTAGGGTCAGCTGGTGGCTAAAGTTTGTTAATGTTTGGCGGCATAAAAACGGCCAACAGATGTCACGCAGGTCTGCACATCCATTTTGCTACTCAGCTCGGCTCACTAGAGAATTCGAACTCTGCACAAAAAATATACAATGTCTGTCAGACTGCAAGACCTAAAGCGTATTCTATGTATGTACTTACGCTTGTAATCTCTGAAAAGAGCGTCGTTTGAATACAAATCAATTCCAAATCAACAAAACTTGAGCTACCGTATAAAGCACGCTCGAGGCCGGTCTTCGTGAAATTCAGAATAGCCGCGCTATTTTCCGGCATTGTTTTTTCTGAGGAAAAAATTAAACGACCAGTCGCCGTAGACAACGAAGATAAGATAGCAAACATAAAAAATCCAGAAGAACAAGCAGAATAGGTATTTTAGGAAGGCGACGTATTACCTTAGGAATCGAATGAAGTTTAGCTGCCCTACAGTATACCTAACCACTGCTTTCTCTCTCCTACTCTGCACTGCTGCCGCTGACCGAAGTGAAGAAACGATTAAAAATAATATAAAGAAGAGTTGCTAGCCAGCTTAGCCCCTTCCAAGTACAAAACGACTTTTTTGACTGTGCGTGTTATGTGAATGCAATAATTCGGTCCTCAACCAGCTCAATTCCTCAGATTGAATCCAAAAAAATGATTTTTCATTTTTGTCTTTATTTTTCCCTCCACCTACGTAGGGTTTATGGCTTATACACATCCGCCGCAAAAACGGGTTTAAGGGCAGTTTGGGGGATCAAGCTCAAGTTGGCGGTGAGCAACCTCCCAGACCCCTCTGCCTATCTATGCTTTCATTCAGAAGCCCGGCGTTCCAGAAACCCCCAGAGTCCGTCTGTGGGCTTTGCCCGAAAATGTGGTCTGGCGAAGCAAAACCTCCCGAACCCCAAGCTAGTCCTTCCGAGCGACGTACAGTACCTACTCACACGTACATACATACAGTTGGTGTTGCGCGGTTGGTACGCCTAGAGTCTAGAGGAAAAGTCTAGAGGTAGAAGAGATACTAGAGCAAAAGCGGTTATAAGGGAAGTTGTGTACGTGACAACAGCGAGAATATCCAATTTAGCTGGTTTATTCGGCAATATTGATACAGCCTTATCAGGGGCCACCAATTCCCTCCGGCTGCTTGATGCCTCTTCATGATTGAGCTGGTTCAATTTGCCATTTTGGCGCGTCCTACAGTCCTCCTACTTAACCATAAAGCAGTTTCGCTCACTTCTCGCAATTGGATCAGACATCAAAGTGCAGAATCGTCAACCTAACGGACGGGTGCGAACACTCCACATGCGGTGGAGGTACGTAGGATGAGAATGTCTGTCAAAAATAAGAAAAACTAATGAATTATGTAGTAAAAACGTCTGTTTTATGCTCAAAATGCCTTTTAAATGGGTTTTGAAGGTTGAATTTTCAAATTTTTTTTGCTCTGGTCGGCAGAACCCGCTTTAAACTACTAAAACGTGTAAATTTGTGTTTAAATAAAACACAAATGTTAAAATAATGGGAGGGATATTATGTCTACGTACCAGCTACTGTGCATCCATCCATTGTAGTTCGGTTTGGAACGTACTTTCACTAATATTCCTGATAATTTAATGACTTTTTGGTCTGGTTTTCTTAGATTTATAAAAATAGTCCGGTAAAGATGTAAACTGGTCCTGAATAATTAAAGGCGTGTCCCTACATTATGGTTGTGATACCGTACACACGGTGAGACTGTACTGTACTGTACGGTACCATACCCCATACCATGCCTTTTTACACTATGTTCACCCCAGTGTTGTTCCCAGTAAATTTACTGAGTAAAAGTTACTCGGTACTTAGTTATTTTGAAATAAAGTAAGTAGGTACTTCTACTTACCGGTAAAAATTTTTCTTAATTTTACTTACTGAATACCGAGTTTCAATTTCGAATTACTCAATTAGAAAAAAATTCGGTAAACTCGGTACTCGGTAATTTACTGAGTTGTTTACTGAGTAAAAGCTTCTGCAATACGTAGCTCATAGCATCTGTGCAGAAAATATACGGTTTTTCTTTCGCTAATCGATCTGCTAACGACGAAAATACACAATTTTTGCCATTTTTTTGCAATTTTCACGGCTTGTTACATAACCTAAGCTTTGTTTGCTTGGTAGAGTTGCTGTAATGAGGCACGAAGACTATAGAAGTAGAAGCTATATCTAGTACTACTATTAGCTATATTTTGATTGACGTTTTTTGCATCAGCCTCATGAACTGTGAGGAAATGGCGAAAATTAGAACAGATCTTCACTTTCCGGTTTGGCCAGACTTTGCAATTAAAGCCACATCCTCTAGTCACTATGTATAGTGTGCAAATTTTAAGGCTTTCCATACATGCTAATTATCACAATACATAACGTGAAATAGCACAAAACACGATTAAAATTCCGAAAAATCGAGCTACATTATCTCAAACTCATCAATCAGCACTGAAAAAGGATTCTAGTAGCTCAAAGCCATATCATACTTTCAGATAAATTGTAGATTCTGAATTTTGAAGGTTTTACCGAGTTTACTGAATTGTTTACTGAGTACTTACCGGGTTTTCTTTGAAAAACCCAGTACTTACTCGTACTTACCGAATTTAAAAATCTGGATTTACTTACCGAGTTTTAGAAATTTGAGCTAGGCACAACACTGCAGAATGCCGTTTAAACCCGTTTTTAGACTAATTTTGCTAATTTAAATTTGTCTTACTTACCCTTGCCCAACCAGACATTTTCAAAGTTTTACACCCGCTTTACAAAATTCTGGAGATACGCCACTGATGCAAGCACTTAAACTGACATTCCTTTCAAATATACCGTACACACTTCTCAGAGAAGAAAAGAGATAGAGCAACTTAATTATTGAGATTTGCTCAAAGACACACACAGGTTTTTCTTACCAGACTCATTAGACACCCCTAGGGCGTCTGAACATCAGTCCTTAAGCTTCTTATGAAGCCATTTTTACTTATGATGCCTATATAGAAAGACATACATATAGATAGCACACCGACGCCACAATTGCAGACTGGCTCATACAGAATGTTTTTTTCCAGATTTCTTTTGTCCAAACCACTAAAAGGCTACTCCATTTTGAAAGGCTATGAAAAGAGCTCGGGATGTCCTGAGCTGTCCGTCCCCAAGGGAGTGCAACTTAACAGTTTTGTTTGTTCATACAACCCAATCGCTAATTCAGCATTTTCCAAAGGGGTCAAGAAAATTTTGACAAGTTAACCATTAAAAACGCAGCGCATCTAAAAGGCATGCTGGCGTGCAGTGTATATGCGGTGTACATCGGCCATTCATGCAAGGCCAACGAAGTCTAGTGCAGCGTCTCAAATTTTCCGCAATAAAATTAGATCTGCCGGAGTTCACATTTTATAAGAATCACTGCCCATAACCGCGCGGGGTGAGTGCCCCAATACCGGAAAATAGCCGTAGCGTGTTTTTTATTATAAAGTACGTCAACTGCAATTTACGCTCGACGCTTTACGTAGAGTTAGGGAGATCACTACTTGCGCCGATTAGTGTTTTGAGTGTAGATAATTTTTAAACCATATTTTTTATTAAAAGGGCCACCGTCCTGGGGCTTGGACGAATATTGTTATGTTTATGCGTAATCGATAGCAAATCGTCATATCTACTCAGCTGCACTTGAGCAGACATATCTGTTGGCAGACTAGAATGCTAGAGATGTTTTAGTAAGGGGTAGTAAAAATCGAGCATTTTCATTCTTTATATTTTTTTTAATTTGTTGTTCAACGATCTCTGAAAGTAAATGCGCCGAAATATGCATCTACGGCAGGCCCACTCATATGGAGAAATTGGTAGATATCTTTCAAAAGATGACTGAGAAAACTTCTTTGTTCCATTTTTTCATAATGAAGATTTTCGTTTAAAAAGGGCCACTGTCCTGGGGCTTGGAAGAAGACTGTTACGTTTATGCTTAATCGATTGCAAATTGTCATATCTACCGATATGCTCTTAGGCAGACATATCTGTCGGAGGACTCAAATGCTACGATTGTTTTAGTAAGTTCAGGTCATGGGTCACGCATTTTTTCGTCCTTTTAAAGGGCCCACCGTCCTGGAGTTTAGATCCCAATGTTCCTAACTGTGCTAATTCTGTAGCTAGGGTAATGCTCTACCGATCCGGCCTTGGGAACGAATGTACGTCCATACGTATGAATTTTATAGCAAGTTTTCTAAATCGGGTTAAGGGAAAATCGGCCGATAATCGATGAAGTAAGGTGATATGACTAGAGCGCGTACGTAATCTGAGATAGCATGCAGTAATTGGTTGTGGATGTACTGATGTCTAAAACAATAATGTACAAGTCAAAAGTAGTTGTTTCGGCCATATTTGTTAAAGATTTACAATTTGGGTGCGCACGTTTTACAGGATTTGTTCCGAGACCAACTTGTTTTATTTTTTGGTGCTTATCTTATTTTTTTAGTTCAACAAATTGTTGTATGGCATGGATAAATCTATAGCATTCAAACAATATATCACTCCACAGCATACATGGGCCGAAAAAATCCGGAGGGGTCTGGAGACATCGGGGGTGGACTCCCGAAAAAAGCCCAAAAACGCCAATTTTTCCTTAAATAAACGTAAATTTTCTCCCTCCGGGAGACTTGGGGGTGTCGGGGAGGGGTATGGGCCGGCGAGCGGGTGGGTAAACCCCTCCCCCGGCTCATGTATGCTCTACAGCAGTGTTGCCAGGTCTGCTGACCAAAAAAACCCTAAATCAGAGAAAAAATTCCCCCAGAAACCCCCAGAATTTTCAGAATACCCCTAAAAATCCCCCCAGATTTAAAATGTACTTTTAGAGCTGATGGAAGCTAAATTTCACATTGCAGCATAAGTTAGATATAGTGAGAAACAGAAAGAATGAAATTTATTATGTACAACTAAATTGTAAATTGTAATTCTGCAACAAATCACTCAAATTATGATCAGGCCAGGCATCAAACAGCAAGAAAACTACAGAATTATTATGAAATTTTCTAAAACTGTGTTTCAAGTTGTGCACGGATTTAGTTTACTTCACGTTGGTTCTAATATACATTTTTCTATAATGCCGCGTATCTACTCAATATTTCTAATTTTTTTGCACTGTTGTAAAAGAATTTCCGAAGTTGAGTTTTGAAAGCTCCTCATAAAAGTTCTTCAGAATACAGCATGTCAAACCTCAATTTTTTTGTCGACAGATGGATGAAATTACATTTTTTAAAACAAATGCATTGAACATTGATTCATCACTGGTAAAAAATAACATTCGATCATTATAGTCTAAAGAAAATTCTCAAAAATCCCCAAACCCCCAAAAAATTTCCAAATACCCCCAGATTTGTACCCCCAACCCCCAGATGAAATTTTCACCCCCAAATGATGGTAAAATACCCCCAGATTTGGGGGTAAAACCCCCAACCTGGCAACCCTGCTCTACAGCTTTTTTGCATCAAACAGTTTAGCAAAGACAAGACATCTGAAACTTAATTGAAAATGATTTTTTAAGCTACAGACAAAGTTGAAACGTTACTCTTGACACTATATTTGTATTGTATGAAATGTGGTTTAAGAGTGCTTGCCAAAAAAAGTCAGGCAAGCTCCCTTGTGGGGGCGGCCGATGGAATTTTTTGACCCCCCATTTTTATTGGCTCATTTGAATTGCCCTTTTATGAAACCCCAACAGCCGCGTCAGTTTCGCTCTGGGCGCACTCAAACCAGAGTAATGGTTTGAAGAAGGGTGCTGTGCCGGATCTCCCAGATTTGGCTCCTCCATGCTCTTTTAACTGCTGTCAAATTCGCAGCTTTCGAGATAGCACCTTGAAATTGGACACACTTATAGAGATTTTCCCGCTCTTTCAAACGCAATAGAGAACAACTGAATTCGATGAAAACTGCCAGATTCAGACACGATTTATTAAAGTTCAGGGGACCCGAAATAGACGTGTCTTTCAATTGAAAGAAGTGCCTATGTGGCAACGAGCTCCAGAGCTGATATTTTCAACATAAGTTGACCATGTAAGGATGTATCAAAACCTACAGGCAAGCCCACCGATTCGGCTTTGTTTGGGAGCTGTGCAGCTTTGAAGATGACCCTTTTGATCACGATTTTTAGGCATGACAAGCAAATGTAGATCAATTACTCTTTGTCGAAGCCACCTAGAGAGCTGTGACTTGCAACCCATACTAAAACGGACGTGCTCTTTCAGAATATCAGCTTCATTTGCCTGTCCAGTTCTTCAGACCCAAGAAATTTTCACATTTTCATGTGTATGCTGAATCTGACCGAATTTCCGGTACCATCTAACTAGGCTGGTTACTTACTCCCGTAGTTTCTGGTTAATCAACCTGAAATTTATCCCGATTGTGCAGAATTTCCCGCTCTTTCAATTGATTCACTCGCCGCATCAATCGGATACTTAGTTCAAATGTTATACCTTATTGTTTACAAATACGTTTTCAGCAGTGCAACCCTGGGACACATCATCGATTAACTTTGCTCAAAAGTGCAAGGCTTTGTCTTATACTTATAGAAAACGCCAATAGGACACCAGCTTATATAGCACGACCACAACTGCTTTACCTTTAAGTAAATTTTGTTGAATAAAATTTACATGCTGTAGTACATTTAGCGGCTCCATACTAGCAAGAATTTATTGATAAAATTAAGTGCACTGTAAGTGTATTATTTTGTTACATAGTATATTTCGAACGTTCAAACACTCGGTCATAACTGAGTTAAAAATAGCAGAAAAAATAATATAACATGGCAATTCATTTACACAGCTTCAAGACCGAGATATGCATAAAAAACTCCAACCACACGAGGTTGGGTACATTGCACTTTTTGCAAAGAAGCGTAAGAAGGTCATAGCAGGAAAGGCTTTTGTATAATTCTTTGTCGCATTTTCTTGCCCAGTTTTGCCCATACAAAGTTTTACTGAAGTTTGCTTCTACTTACAAAAGCAGATTTTAGCACTGCGCTTTATGAGACTACTTAGCAACGTTTGACTCTAAGAGTAATGACAATGGCCTGACTTACCACCTCCAGTCATTACTGTTCCAGTTCTACCACCGCCGTAACACATGTCTTAATCGATGGCAATTTATAGCTAACTGCAGCTTCTTGTGCACTTTAAGCATCAAGGCCGCAAGGCGTAACCAGCTCTAGCAAAAAAGTCACCAGAAAACATGGGCCAAAATCGCCGTGGTGTCGGCTCAGTGGGTAGCTTGCTGCCTCTCGAGTCACGGCGGCCCCTGCATCCCTAGCGGTTGTAGTGGTTCATCCTCTCGGCGCGGCAAGTTTCTTGCTGCAAAGAGTTGGTTGTCGGCACAACGCTCCACCCAGGCCACCAAAAGCTGGTTACAGCGAGTAGATAAAATGGGAACCAACTGGATCTGCCATAGCACCGAAGCCGCTCCTACAGCATGCCAACTTGGAGAAAGATCAATGACGTCAAGTGCTGGCTGAGACAACACAACAAGGCCTATACCGGTTTACTCCTCCTGGGCCGGGCGGCAGTGGACGCTGTCAGAACTATGACGTCAATGCGCCAGGCGCTCTCTTAGTACCTGGCGCCCAACAGCATGGCTAGAGTGGCTGGCAGTGATAGAAGGGAAACGTCCGAGATGACGAAACATGGGGGTTGCGCAATGGATCGCAAGGTCTGAGCGTAGGTCTGAGCTGTAAAAGCCCCCCCGCACATCGGGGGCCAAAATCCTGCAGCGCTTAGGCTTGCATATTGCGCACGTTATAGGTGTACGAAATCTATTGAACTTTTCTGTAAGAGTAGATAAAGCCTTGCACTTTTGAGCAAAGTTAATCGATGATGTGTCCCAGTGTTGCACTGCAGAAAACGTATTTGTAAACAATCAGATATAACATTTGAACTGAGCATCCGATTGATGCGGCGAGTGAATCAATTGAAAGAACGGGAAATTCTGCACAATCGGGATAAATTTCAGGTTGATTAACCAGAAACTACAGGAGTAGTGGCCTAGTTAGATGGTACCGGAAATTCGGTCAGATTTAGCATACACATGAAAATGTGAAAATTACTTGGGACTGAAGAACTGGACAGGCAAATGAAGCTGATATTCTGAAAGAGCACGTCCGTTTTAGTATGGGCTGCAAGTGACAGCTCTCTAGGTGCCTCTAATGCTAAAATCTGCTTTTGTAAGTAGAAGCAAACTTCAGTAAAACTTTGTATGGGCAAAACTGGGCAAGAAAATGCGACAAAGAATTATACAAAAGCCTTTCCTGCTATGACCTTCTTACGCTTCTTTGCAAAAAGTGCAATGTACCCAACCTCGTGTGGTTGGAGTTTTTTATGCATATCTCGGTCTTGAAGCTGTGTAAATGAATTGCCATGTTATATTATTTTTCTGCTATTTTTAACTCAGTTATGACCGAGTGTTTGAACGTTCGAAATATACTATGTAACAAAATAATACACTTAATTTTATCAATAAATTCTTGCTAGTATGGAGCCGCTAAATGTACTACAGCATGTAAATTTTATTCAACAAAATTTACTTAAAGGTAAAGCAGTTGTGGTCGTGCTATATAAGCTGGTGTCCTATTGGCGTTTTCTATAAGTGTAAGACAAAGCCTTGCACTTTTGAGCAAAGTTAATCGATGATGTGTCCCAGGGTTGCACTGCTGAAAACGTATTTGTAAACAATAAGGTATAACATTTGAACTAAGTATCCGATTGATGCGGCGAGTGAATCAATTGAAAGAGCGGGAAATTCTGCACAATCGGGATAAATTTCAGGTTGATTAACCAGAAACTACAGGAGTAAGTAACCAGCCTAGTTAGATGGTACCGGAAATTCGGTCAGATTCAGCATACACATGAAAATGTGAAAATTTCTTGGGTCTGAAGAACTGGACAGGCAAATGAAGCTGATATTCTGAAAGAGCACGTCCGTTTTAGTATGGGTTGCAAGTCACAGCTCTCTAGGTGGCTTCGACAAAGAGTAATTGATCTACATTTGCTTGTCATGCCTAAAAATCGTGATCAAAAGGGTCATCTTCAAAGCTGCACAGCTCCCAAACAAAGCCGAATCGGTGGGCTTGCCTGTAGGTTTTGATACATCCTTACATGGTCAACTTATGTTGAAAATATCAGCTCTGGAGCTCGTTGCCACATAGGCACTTCTTTCAATTGAAAGACACGTCTATTTCGGGTCCGCCGAACTTTAATAAATCGCGTCTGAATCTGGCAGTTTTCATCATATTCAGTTGTTCTCTATTGCGTTTGAAAGAGCGGGAAAATCTGTATAAGTGTGTCTAATTTCAAGGTGCTATCACGAAAGCTGCCAATTTGACAGCAGTTGAAAGAGCATGGAGGAGCCAAATCTGGGAGATCCGGCGCAGCACCCTTCTTCAAACCATTACTCCGGTTTGAGTGCGGTCAGAGCGAAACCGATGCGGCTGTGGGGGTTTCATAATAGGGCAATTCAAATGAGCCAATAAAAATGGGGGGTCAGAAAATTGCATCGGCCGCCCACTGCCTGACTTTTTTTGGCAAGGACTCTTAATTCCATTCACACAGTGGCCCGCCACTAACGATCAAAAGTTGGACAGTCAAGACACTCCGTATATATTCTACCTAATTTTTAGGTCGGCTTGCATTTTTCAGTAGCCATGAGCACAGTCAGTTCTCAAACGTTGTTCGATTCTTTTGTCAACTTTGAAGTTAAGGTGAGCCATTTTATTTTCTCTTTTTGAACTTATTTGTTCTTAATTCTTAAAAATATAACAGACTACATACACCTATACCGGTTTAACGAAACGGCCTGCTCGGCTGTCGGGGGATCTGGCTGATGGGGTAGAATTTTCAGTTCCTGAGGGAGGGAGTAGGAGCGCCGGAGGGGGCTGAGGGACTACTGGTAAGCCAAAATTCGGATTTTTTGCTAAAATCAAGGTTTTTGGCTTATTTTTCGTTAAAAGAACTATTCTGTGCTCATTTACTAGGCATACTAAATAATATATATATTAATAGACAATATAGACAATTTACTTTCTGTACAAAATTCTTCCAAAAAATTCCTGAGGGGGTAGCGGCTGGCTGAAGGGAGGGGGTAAGTCAGCGCCTGTGGGTGCTCAACCCCGCTTAGCCCCCCTTTACCCATGTCTAGTCACAACCCTACTGTCGATCTTTTTTCAACACTAGCTCCCTCCTTCAATTTTCCGACAGATTTTGAAATGCAAAAATGCCAAGAAAATGCCCCAAATAGTTTTCCAGAGCAGTGTGAGATGTATGGGGGTAGGTCTAGGCCTAGTCTGTGTTGATTTGTGGTTTTTTTCAGTACGCGGGCCTGATACCTGATATTCCGGTGGACATGGACCCTACCGGGCGCACAGATATGTTAAAAGTGATCGACGAAGGAAAGGTCCGTTCATTTCTTCATTACAAACTGAGATTCGGTATTCAGTAATGGCGCTAATAAAGTGATTAATTAATGAAATGATTCCAAAGATGCCTTGGGTTGGGAGTTGGGTTTGACACTAAAACACATTCTGTTGATATAAATTGTTCTTTGTTTCAGCGACAATCCTGCATTCTGTCCCAATTAACCACAGAGCCTGACGTTGTGCTAGGATTAAACGCCTACAGCATCCGAATTAATGCGCTGGACGATGAGGTCTGATTGGTTTTGCTTGCCTTTAGCGATCGACCGCAATTACCCCAGTTCTATCTTCATGTACTAGCACGTTCGACCCCTTTAAGACGATCTGCAAAATATATTTAAAAAACATTCTTGGCCTTCAAAAAATTTTCTAACAACTGTGTTTTCGTGTCTGAAATTATAAGGAAATGCAAAAAGTGGGGCATTAACTGCGTCAGAGAAAAATGGGGTGGGTGGTAGTGATGAAATGGCGACCGATTTTTTTTATTTTGAAACACAGAAACTTTCGAACTGCTTGTTCAAAAGCCTTTAAGATGCATCTTTCCAGAAAGTCAGCTTAGAGGGGGCAAGCAGGGTCATCTCACGGATCTGGCTGATATTAAAATCTGTTAAAATAGAGCACAGTCGAAGACCAACGGTGCATGCCCGGCCACCAGCAACCCCTTGAAACCGGCGCTACACCCTCTCAAAGTTGGGTCGGCTGGGATTTTCGGGCTCATTTTCTGGTGTCTGACAGTCTCCATTCAAACGATCACCCTTCATTCGTTTCTTAAGCTAGGATCCCGACTCCCATATTTGTAGCTGTTCCAATGGCCTTTCATATTAATATAAGCCAGACCCGTGAGATGATTCCGCTTGCCCCTTCTAAGCTGACTTTTTGGCAAAATGCATGTTAAGAGCCAGAGAGTAGAGTCTGTTGGTTCAGGAGCTGCTCTTCTCAGCACCGGTGCACATGATCGCGTCAGTGGGTTTCGTCAAAGAGGATGGGCTGAATATTCTGGGCATAAAAATAGGCGAGGTCGGCGGCAACAGAGACATCAGCGATCTGGCCGTGCTCTACTGCAAAACTTCGGTCTCTTTTACTTTACCCTCAGCCACTGGCCTATCCAGCAATTGGGAAGGGGTGTAAAACTTTGAAAGTGCCTAGTTGGGCCGCTGCCCAGCCAGGGTAAGAAAATTTAGCAACATTAGTCCTTAGAAACGCGTTTAAAAGGCATTTTCAGCTTAAAACCAACAGAAATTAAAAGTCTTAGTATTTTAGAACGGCCTCGTTTGGCTTCTGCCCAACCAGGGCGAGAAAATTTAGCCTTCAATCAAAAACGCATTGAGAAGGCATTCTGAGCACAAAATAGTAGGGTTCCGACGACATGTCGATATCGATATCGAAAAGTCGATATATCGACCCTTTTTCCAATATCGATATCGCGATATTTTGCATCGATATTTTCGATATTTTTTGTCCTGAAAAGTAGGAAAAAACAGAACTGACACCAAGTTTGTTTCCCTGAAATAGTGTCAAAACCTAACAGTAGCATGATAGCTCTCAGAAACGTCGATTTCTTGGCATTCTCAGCTTTCAGACAGCAACAGTTAGGTTCTTAAATGTCTGCAGCAACACTGAAGAGCTGCTCACTCTACTGTACACACTTAAAGCAGGAGGGCAGAAGCAGACATGGGCTAGCATTTCGGCTGAGGGGTGGTAAATTTTTAAATCCTGGGGAGGTAACGCCGGCTGATGGGTGGTTGAAAGGATGGCAAAAAGTCCGATTTTCTACTAAAATCAAGGATTGTGTCCTATTTGCGAATAAAATAAGATAAAATACAGCTATTCTGTCTGAGCTCATTTTAGATTTAGATTTAGATTTATTTGACAGAAAAAAACAAAGAATGAACTGAATAAAGGCATACTGTAGCATGCCGCTAGATGACAGGAGGGCTGGGCCGATCGACCGGCTCAAGGGCTCATTTATGCCTAATGAGGGTGGGGCATCGGCCTGAGGGGTCAACCTTTTCATTGAAGGGCTTCAGAAGGGCAACTACCTTTCTTAGATTCTCTACAAATTTATATCAGACCGCTGATTGCATCAGTGCTTGACTGATAACCAGTGAGAGAGCAGTTTGTTCTTTCAAATCTTGAGATTTTCTTGCATAACTATAAATATCGATATCGATATCGATCGATATTGAGTTGAAAATATCGATATCGATATCGAATATCGACGAATTTTGATATCGTCGGAACACTACAAAATAGACAGTTTTAGTTAAGATAATTCATTAGTTTCTCTTACTTTTGACAGATTTTCTCTTCCTACCTCCACTGCAAAAGGGGTTCACCCACCCTACCTACGCCCCTTCACTCAGCAGACCCCTAGCGGAGTGTTGTGGCTTGTAGTCAGTTACCGCAACTTCGGCCATCGCTAACGCCATAATACAGTCAGGCTTTTTGCGCCGTTTATGGTACTGACACGTTCGGGGATTGTGGTGGTGCCATAGGTACCGGAATCATACAAGTCCATGGTCGACACCTCAGGGGAGACGTCGTGGTCTCCATGCATAGTTTCCTGGGCTCTAGGTGAAAGTTTTCTGCGGGAAATTTAAATTTTTTGGCAGCCGGCGAAATTTTTCGTCTAAAAATCGTCGGGGGGGTCTGGCGCAGGGTGGTCGGCTAAAAATCGCTCAAAATGGCTATTTTGGGCTCAAATACAGCTAGAAAGCGCTGTTTTACCGACGATTTTGACAATTTTTGTGTCTGAAATTGTAAAAAAATTGCAAAAAATACTTGCCAAAAAATCGTCTTGTGGCAGGTCCCTGTCCGGCGGGTCTGGCCCAAGTTTAACAGCAAGTGCTACCGTTACCGAAGGCCGTGACTGTGTAAGCAAAAGGCGAAGAAGCTTTCAAGTTGCAGGAGATGGCAGAAATGATATGCAATTTGTTGGGTCAGTGCTTCCAGTTGGTCTTCTGCGAGGCAACTAGACAGTACTTCGACAAGAGAGTGGTGGAGGGCGCAGGCGACAGCGGCGATTTGTTTGCCACCGCCGGCAGACGTAAGTTCTTTCTTCAGTCTGGCTTGCTTCGGTCGCACCTACCCATCTCTGGCCGCAGCCCCAGTTGGAAGTCATTTGCGCTCGTCCAACTTTATGGCCAACTTTTGTGAAATCAGTTACCTTCCCTAACACCTGACAGCCCGGTGACTTCGCTACTAGCAGACAGGTGTAGAGAGCTCTGGATGGGTTTCTTCATACATGTACTAGGGGTTTGGGGCGATTACCGCCTAGCTGGAAAGGCCAACCCCCCTCACCCCCGAGACAGGTTAAGGGACCCCCGGCCCAAAACTACAAGTACTAGTAGTGGCTCCAGTACTAACAAACTGGCTCAGAAATCACTAATTTTTAGCCTAAAATTCGCTTGAAAAGTCTTTGGGAACCGAATTTGGCGTTTCCACTGCTGATATTTAAGAGAAATCTCTGTTTTTGGAAGCCTTTTTTGTCATTTTTTGCTTGTTTTTAGCTCTAAAACGCTATTTGGCAGCCTAAAATAGCGATGTTTAGCCTCCTTACAGAGAAAAACGTGCTAAAAACGCATTTCCAGGCGTTTTGGAGCTTTTTTGAGATTTTGGACCCCGCGCTGAGCGAAACCCCTTTGGAGCCCCACCTAAGGAAAAGCCCCTACCCCCACCCAGGTCGGCCCGGAGCTGTTACATGTATGGCTACTAGTACTTGCATGCTTGGGTCGGGGGTCCTAAACTTCTCTCGGGGGTTGGGCTTCCTAGTTAGTGGAGTAACCCCTACAGTAGTTCATGTATGCCTGTTACCCACAGGAATTTTTTGAAGGAGTTCTTTATAGAAAAACAAGCCACGCTTAACTTAGTACTTAAATTGGAGGTCAGTGAGCAGAAACCAGCGCATTTTGACCAACTTAACAAAGGACAGGGCTTGCTATCCCTTAAAAATGCTACCGAAGTCGCTGCTCCGCCCCGCTCCGTCTGTTATTCGCTTTTTCAGCCGAAATGCTAGCCGAACCGGCACCCGGGTATAAGTACCGTTACTATGATCGCAACTACCGTAAATGTGCGATTAGGTTGGCGTGTAGGTTAGTTTGTAGTACTTATTAAAAGGTTCTACTTCAGACGGATCTGTTTCTTCGCCAACGAGGAGTCGATTCACGCCCGAAGGACCTTCTTTGTACGTTTACTCTTGTTTGTTCGGTGCACAGTTGTTAAAAAAAATTTTTGAAGGCCAAATTTTTTTTGCTTTTTTTAATTAAATTTTTTTTTGAAAATCGTCTTAAAGGGGTCCAGTGTGCTAGTACAAGGTACGTAAATGTTGTCGGCTTCTAGAGAATTGACTAAAAATTGCATGTATGCACGTGAATTTTCCCACTTCTTGCCTTAATTTGCATATTGATCTTTCAAAAAATTATAAAAATACCTAACAACTGTGGTTCGGTGCAGTATAGATCAGTCACAATCTTCCTATACCATAATAACGTGGAGAAAGTGTTGTTAACGATTAAGAGGCTCTAAACTGCAGAGCGCAGAATTTTATCAGCAGGATTTTACAGCATTTCCGGTTCGCGGACTGACCTGAACAAGTCACACAAAGCTAGAAGTTTCAACTCGCGGAAGCACTCCAGCACCACTCAGACTGACTCTGACCGCGTCAGTTCACAGGCAGCCGCCGAACTAATTCAGGAGTACATGAGAATGGTAATCCACCCACACCATACATGTAACAGGGGTCTAGCTGCCCCCACCCGACTTAGGCCGGCCCCCAGGATGGGACCCCCGAGACGATTTTTCCGACCCTCTTCGATTTTTCTGGCAAGTAATTTTTTGAGTAAATTTTTGCGATTTTTTACAAGTTCAGACACAAAAATTGCCAAAATCGCCTGCAGAACAGCACTTTTTACCTGTATTTTAGCCAAAATTAGCAATTTTTGGCGAATTTTAACGAAAAAAATTGCGATTTTTTTCGATTTTTGAGCGTTTTTTAGTTTAACCAAACCCCTCCCAAAATTTGGGCTCAGAACCCCCGGGCCGGCGCCAAACCCCCAACGCCCCTTCCCCTTCGGAGGATGACCTGTTACATGTATGACCGACACTCCGCAGATTCCTCTGTCCCTTCAATACATTCAGCAGCATTTGTATTCCGGCAACGCACCAGACCAATTAGCCGTTTTCAAGAGTTTTAGGCTTCTTATTTACTCTAGCCCGCTCCGAATTAATTCTTACACGTCTCCCCTTCGCGCATACATGTAAAACCGGGTCTGTCCCGGTACATGTGAGACGATCGATTCATCCCACCCCAAGTTTTTTCTCACAAATTTTGGCAATCTTTAGTATTGTATTTCTGTCACTAAATTACTAAAATCATATGATTACTTGGTACCCTGTATGCACTAATAAAAAGTAAGCAGTTAATCTGTATTTATTCAGTTGCATGCGTCTCTATCGGCCCAGGAGTTAAAGCAGTTCGCGGTGTTGTTGAAGCGCTGGAGGTCGGACAGTCTGCCGATGAGAGAGTTTGCACAGAAGGTGTTGGAGCTGTACGGCGCAGAAAGGAAACATCTGCTGGCCAGTCAGTGCCACTCTAATTTATTTCCTGCAGTCAGGCAGGTCGACGCCCTGTATTGCAACTGGTTAGCCGACCAGATTTTAGGTCCGATTCGAATCGGAATTGGCAACTTTTCCAAAATCGGATTGAAGTTTTTGGAGTTACCTGTTTATGACAAACAAGCAGTTCTAAAATCTAACAAATGCATATCCTTTACAGTAACATCTGAAACCCGATTGTCAAGCAGTTTTGGCAGTTTGAAGAGGTCTGGTTCGGCCATTCGGGAATCAGGGCAGGAAAAATTTGAAAAGCTAACGACGAAATTATTAGTACTACTCATTGCTGCTTCTACAACCTACTGATTGCACACTTTTATTGAGTTATGCACAAAATTTTCACCAAGGTGTAGGTGTAAATCAGCGAAAACAGCTTATTTTGACGAAAACTAAGTGAAAATCATAATTTTAATTAAAAAATCATCCTCCTCAGTCCCCCTCAGGCGCTCTTAGCCCCTCAGAAATTGGGCATTTACCACCCCTTGCCAAAATGCTAGCCCACGCCTGCTAAAATAGGCTGGGTTGACGATTGCACAGCACAAAGACTCACTACAGTACATAAGAAATTGTGTTCGGTTTCCTAAACATTTAACAAAAGTTCCGATAAATTCCAAAGCCTCTAACTTTGGAATCCGAACCACTAGTTCCGATCGGACTCGGAATTCCGGTAGTTCCCTACCCCTTCCCATGGTCATGGGTTGCCGATATGGTACGAACTTTGAATTGAAGGGAGTGCTACCATATATCATGACTTACATTACATACATGTAACAGGTCATCCCCCAAAGGGGGAGGGGGGGTTGACGGGTCTGGCGCCGGCCGGTAGGTTTGAGCCCAACTTTTGGGAGGGGGTCACTAAAACTTTTGGTCACTAAAACACGCTCAAAAATCGCGATTTTTCGGCTAAACATCGTTATATGGTACCGGTATAGGTACCAATGCGGGGTTAAGTGCCTGACTGTTCAGTGTAGGCGTAGTATAGTTGAGAGAGGAGAAATAACTGCTGCAGGGATGCGACCGTTCATTCCAGTCAACGAGCTGAGTTACTTTGAGTCGTTTCTGGAGATGTCCGGAATCAGCGACAACGCCGAAGGCAGCCTTCCCAGCTACAGTCCAGCCTCAGACAGTGCTTACAGGTTCTTCTTTGCTTCGTTCCTTTGCCTACACCCACACAGTTATTATCGAACAGAAAGTAGAGTAGGTTTAAAGCTTCTACTAAATGTCAAAATTTTTTTGCACTTGTGGCAGGAGGAGCAGACCAAAAGAATGTCTATTTGTGGAGCTTGGTGGTGTGTAAGCAGAGCTCTTTTCCTTGTCCCATTTATGGAAGCGTCCTAATTACGGAGGGGCGAGTGTAATATAGTTTCAGTCGCAATTTGGACGTGAGTGGCGAGTACAATAACTCAATCCGTTTGATGATGACGCCTCCGATGGCTCCCGAACCGAGTCCAGTTATGACCAGCGCCGAGTGGGAGGAGTTGAACGAACTGAATTCTAATATTTCGCGGATGACAGTTGAACCGGAACCTAACAATACAACAGAAGAGTCGTTTTAGTTAATATCAACTTCTTTCTTGTTGTCTTTCTTGGTAGACTCTGGTGCAATTACTGTTGTTTGGTATTGGATTTTTGAATGTGTATGTGTATACACATTTAGTGTCAAATGTGTATGCTAATTTGTGTTTGTGTATTACACATCAACAAAACAATGTGTATTTTTTGCGTATATCAAATCTGTGCTTGAAAACAAGGATAGATTTGAAATTGAGTTACTTTACGCCTTTGAAGGCTTTATGAGAATTTCTACTGTTTATTACTGCAAGAAAAACATCGAATTTTAGGATTCTGCTCCAAACTTTATCGATTTTTGCTGATCAAATACACACGCGAAAATGCACATTGTGAGCGTTGTTTGTGTATCGCATCGTTTGTGTTTGTGTATGTGTGTCGCAATTTTCAATGTGTATGTGTATATACACATTGAAAAAACAATGTGTATTTTTGTGTACGGTAAATGTGTGTACAGAAACAACAATGGGTGCAATGTAGTTATTGAAAAATAATTCCTTTGTGCCTTAAGTTAATGTGACTAAAGGTCATACGTACATGTAAAGGGTTATTTTGATAGGGATCCTGGAAGACGTTTTATCAAGTAAAAATCGCTGTTTTGTGAGTTTGCTTAGTGTGTTTAGCAACCGAAGTTAACGTTTGTGAGCGATTTTTAAGTCACTTAAGTTTTAAGTCACTCTTGAGCGATGTTTTACTTTAGTAGGTTTAAACCTTTAGCCTTTTCCGAATTTAGACTCAGTCCCCTACCCTTGGACGGATGACCAGTTACATTATGTTTAAGTCTGATTTTGTTAGTTTAATACTACGTGTTTGTCATGCCACGTGTGTGTGTGTGTGTGTGACGTCGTTTTATGACGTCATACATTCGTCAGTAACTTTAGTCAGTCCTGGAGTGTGTGTTTAAACTGTGGTATTTCTGAAAACGGTGCTGTGTTCTAAGCTTGGAGTGCCTACGGTTGTCCAAGTTGATTACGTATTGCTGATAAACAGAGTTTGTTTGCCTAATTTTATCACCTAATTGGTGCTTCCTAGTCGCTTAGACTACATACTTGTATTCGAGCCCGATTATGTGTATTTGCTGTTGGGACGCGTGTTGGTACCGCATTGATCGGTCAGTGCGTTCGGGTGCCGGTCTGGCATTTAACGCTGTTTATGATACCCACGCCATATAAGGTGGCTGTACCGTGTATGGTGCCACTGACCTAGTTACCCACCCGTACCATAAAGGGAGTTGCCTGACTGTATTCCGGCGTGATTAGCTTTTTGTTCTCCAATGCCCTATACTGATTGGCACCTCAATCTTCAGATTTCGATCCATCCTTAAATTTTGGAAATCTTTTTGCCCCAACCAAGTGAAAGTTTAGCGGAATTTATGCTCAGGGATGCCTACCTTATAATAAGTTGTGATTTTGATAATAGTAAGTAGTGGTAGTTTGCTATGATAATGTCAGAGAAGTCTTTGGAAACTACATATATGTTGAATCCAGCTTCCTCAAGTGGTTTTGAATTGACACATGCAGAAAGGTGTAGGAAAATATTCTGACGCGTTTGAAAAGTCTTGGAAATGTATGTATAGCCAATAGGCTAGCACCATACCTGTAACAGGTCATCCGCTGAAGGGGAGTGGGTTTGGGGGGTCAAATTTTGGGAGGGGGGTGAACACTAAAAATCGCAAATTTTGGGCTAAAAATTGTAAAAAAACGCTAATTTGGGCTGAAATACACCTAAAAAGTGCTGCTTTGCGCGCGATTTTGAGAATTTTTGTGTCTAAGTCGGGTGGGGGTGTTACATGTATGGCTAGCACCAAAAACAGAGAGCCTTACCAAAATCATTAATTTTGGTACTAAAATTATCTGCTAAAGCGTTTGATTTTGATGTCGTATGGTATGGTATAGAAGGAGCTGTTGAATTTGAATTCAAAAATTGATTTTAGTACTAAGAATTCTCGTACGGCAGCCCTGTTTATGTGATAAGATAATTTATTCTGGTGCCCGGTTTTCTGATAGTACGCCAGTAACTAGCTTTGTAGCTTTTTCTTGTTTAAAATAAAATAGCCGCATTTTTTGCCATTTTTAATGATAGAGACTGATCACTGAGATGCGCTTTTTGTCCAACCAAGCTGAGCAAGTGTTGAGATTGGCTACTGTATTTTCTGGTTTATTCTTCGCACTCTAATTGCTACCGTAATGTGGATACTGTAGATGTGTACGATATTCAAATGTTACAGTAGGTAAAAGCAGCCAAGAGTGCAATGAACGTCTTCCGAGCCTTAGCAGATGGACTGCATTTCATGGCTGTTGCGGGGCTCCTGGCACATATTCTGTACCGTGACTCTGTTGAAGGTGGACTAGTCTTAGTTGCAATAAATTAGTTAGTTAATTAATAATAGGCAAGTTTAGAATTATCGCTGAAAACGCAATCGATGTATTTGGCCGTTTTTCTTCTCCGTTACCTCGACCTTTTCACCAACTTTATCTCTGCGTACAACTCCTTTATGAAGGTATGCGCACACTCGACTTACACCAGACCCCCTCCGATTTTCTGGCAAGTAATTTTTTGAGCAAATCAAATTTTTGCGATATTTTTACAATTTCAGACAAAAAATTGCCAAATTCGCCTGTGAAACAGCACTTTTTAGCTGTATCACAGCCCAAGTTAGCGATTTTTGACGATTTTTAGCCGAAAAATTGCGATTTTTGAGCGTTTTTTGTGCCCAAACCCCTCCCTAGAATTTGGGCTCAGACCCCCCCCCGCCCTACCCCAGACCTCCACCCAACCCCCTCCCCCAAGACAGTTTAGGACTCTAAAAAGCGAAAATACAAGTACGTACTAGTACTGGTAATTTAAACAATGGCTCTTTCTTTATTAATTAATTCCAATATGTCTAGAGTGCGAACTGGTATTGGGTATTGGGTATTGGGTATTGGGGTGTTTTCCAGGTATTGGGTATTGGGTATTGGGTATTGGGGTTTTTAACCCCCAATACCCAATACTAATTGGGACAGGTAAAAATAGAGAAAAATCGATGTTAACCTGAAAAATTGAGCTGAAAAAAAATCGAAAAAGTTGATCGATGATTTGGTTTAGGAAGCTGTTTTCGCGTTAAGGAGCCATTCATCCAAAATCCCGATTTTTCGGGGCCCCTTTCCCCCAAATTCGCCCCGTTTCTTGGGAACCCCCCTAAGGCGACGTCGTTTTCGGTTTACCCCCTCCCGCCCGATAAAAGTGCAGTACATACAGTACTGTCATGTTTTCTTGTTACCATACTGTACAATGAATTGAATAGATCGCTACAACCACTCTGGGAAGCTTTTCTGTTTGTAGAAAAACTTGACAGAATATAATTAAATTGAAAATAATACTATCAAAGTTCCCTAAAATTCCGAAAAAAGTGACTTCGTTTTTTGCTAACACCTCTGTCTCCTGGTGTGTCGTCTATCGTCGCATTTCAGCCGACCCCCTTCCCTCTCTGGAATGACGTCGTTTATGGACGGCCTAATCAACTAAACGTTAGTAGAATTTCCTAAAATGTACGCTTTTCTAAACGCTACACCAGTAATTAATTTCCCTGTTCTTATCTAAAATAAAAATGGTGACATTTCTAATGTCACCGTAATGTACCAGTACCGTACACATGGCTATTGTGGTGGTGCACACAATTTCCGGCAGAGTTAGGAAAAAAATTCGCCGGAAGTAAGAAACACGACGAATTACGAAAAAAGTACCAAAACTGATAATTTCTGCAAATTTTACGCCCAAAATGGCTTCTAAATGCTTTCTGAAAGGCTAATTTTTCAAAATTTTCTCGCCCTGCCTGGGCAGCGGCCCAACCAAGCCTCTTAAAAATTTTAATTGCAGTGCCAAAAATCGTTTGTACACAACTGGAATGTACCTGTCCAGTGAAATGCAATTTTTGGCCCAGCTACGCAAGTATTGGGTATTGGGTATTGGGTATTGGGGTATTGGGGGTCTCAGGTATTGGTATTGGGTATTGGGTATTGGGGTATTGGGTTTTCTAGGTATTGTTCGCACTCTAAATATGTCTATTCCAGATATTTTTCATCGTGTCTACCGGAGCTACAGTCTGTCTGTTTTTCTTCGGCACCAAAACAAAATACGAAAGGTTTGCCTTACTTATGTAGCTTTTTTTATTACAGCATACACGTTAGCAAAAAGTCTGCTGGGTTGTTTTAATCACTGTTTGTTCATTACCAAAATCAATGTTTCAAATTTGAGGGCAAATATCTCAGGAACCAAGCAGAGTACCGTGATGAAAATTGCACCAATCTGTCAATAATTTATTTGTCTTTCATTTAAAGATAGATTCATTCCAATCGCTTGAGTTGAGATTTGCGGTTGCTACAACAAAAAACCTGCTGGGGTTTTTTTTTTTGGCGGACTCATTACAAAGTACATGCCGGGCCGGGGAGTGGTTTGCTTGCCAGGTGGGGTTGATTTCGCACAGAGAGGGAGTCAAAAATTTGGAAAAGCTCTAAAACGTTGACCTTCTCACGGAAAAGCCGCTCCCCCACGCCGGCCCGGATTTGTTACATGTATGAATCCTGGTGTATAAACTACAGCCTTCTCTTAAATTTGCAGGGAAAAAGACGCTTTCCGATTCGAGCTTCTGATTCTGCCTTCCATTTTTCTGGCTTTCTGTTTCAACCACGACTTCAGCACTTTTGAAGTACGTAGTAGGTACTGTAGTTACGCACTGACTGTTATAAATGTCAAGTGTTGCTAGCTACCTAAATAATGTACAGTACGTAGGCGACAGTTTAGATCGCTTGGACAGTATCGATTTATCTGGAGGCAGTGTCGATCGTGCCGCAGTTGTGGATGTGCTGGCACCGAGCCAAAATGGCCTCTTTCCTCCAGTGCTATCTTTGTTGCATGGCACTCTATCGGTTTCTCTACATATTCAACTGGCTCTACCGCTATCATTGCGAAGCCTACTTCGATCCGATCGCTGTATGGGCAGGACTCGTTCAAACGCTCATCTTTCTCCTCTTTTTGGTTGGTTGCAAGTGTGGCTCTGCAGAGGAAGAAACGGAGAATTCTATATTCGTTGTTGAGAAAGGTTTGTTTAGCACTGTTTGTTTGTGCAGAAGTGGTTGGGTACATTGTTTATTGCATACATCTATTACAACCTCATCAGCCCTGAGGCAGATGGCTGGGGAGGCTGTTGCCTTGCGCATTCTCAAAATCGCTAATTTGCTCTTCCAATTACAGCTGAAAACGCTAACTACGTAGCACCTAACGCCGTTTATGCTACCGATACCATATATGGTACCGGCACCTAGGCTAGTGGCACTAGTGTTGGGCGCTAAAACATACGGCAGAATTGTTGTTTTCCCTCCAAAATTTTCATTGTAAACAAAAAAGCATGCACTGCAAAAAACGCTGTAAAATACAGGGTGTCTCAAAAAAAATGATCACATTTCTTTTTACTGCCATTTCCGTAAATTTTGACCAAATAGGCTGAAATTTGGACCATAGGTGCCAAAAGTCGTGCAATTTTATGTGTTAAAGTTTGGTGCATTAGGCTTGACTCAATCCCGAGAAATTTCAAAAAAAGTGAAATTTGGTAATTTCAATAGTGAAAGACGGTCACCGAAAAATGGAAACATTTCCTTTTCCTATATCTTTTCTAATTTTTGACGGAATTGGATGAAATTTGGAGTGTAAACGCAGAAGTTCAGGGTAATTCGTGTGTAAAAAGTTGACGCATGAACTCCAACGCTATCGTTAGAGTTTAGGCGATAATGTAATGTAACGTTTTTTCGGTGACCGGCTTTTGGTATTGAAATTACCAAATTTCACTTTTTTTGAAATTTCTCGAGAATTGGTCAAGCCTAGTGCACCAAACTTTAACACATAAAATTGCCGGAGTTTGGGCACCTATGATCCATATTTCAGCCTATTTGGTCAAAATTTGCGGAAATGGCAGTGAAAAGAAATCTGATCATTTTTTCGGTGACCGGCTTTCACTATTGATTTAACAAATTTCACTTTTTTTGAAATTTCTCGGGAATGAGTCAAGCCTAGTGCACCAAACTTTAACACATAAAATTGCACGACTTTTGGCACCTGTGATCCAAATTTCAGCCTATTTGGTCAAAATTTGCGGAAATGGCAGTAAAAAGAAATGTGATCATTTTTTTTTGAGACACCCTGTAGAATAAAACGCCCTTTGTGTTTTAAGCCAATTCTTGTTGTTTCTTTAACCAAAAAGTGTACATATTCTACTGTATGTCATAATTTTAATCTTGGACCTGTGGAACTTGAATCAAGTTGAGATTCACTGACTGATGCTTCATTGTTTTCAGAATTTTAGAGAAAAAGGTTGTTTAGTGTTCTATAGTGCTTAAGATGCATTTTGCGAGAAAGTCAGCTTTGAGGGGGCAAGCAGGGCCATCTCACGGATCTGGCTGATATTTATATCTATTAAAATAGAGCACAGTCGAAGACCAACGGTGCATGCCCGGCCACCAGCAACCCCCTAGAACCGGAGCTACACCCCCTCAAAGTTGGGTCGGCAGCAATTTTCGGGCTCATTTTAATAGCTCTGACACCCTCCATTCAAACGATCACCCTTCATTCGTTTCTTAAGCTAGGATCCCGACTCGCATATGGTTTTGTAGCTGGTCCAATGGCCTTTCATTTTCTTGTACTCCCGTTTCCAGATCGTAGCTGGTTACCGAGATATTCGCCGAAAACGGCGAAATTTCCCCAAAATGCCACTCCGTTTTTTTTCAAAAAATCTTTATAACTTTTTGTGCAAAGGCCCTGCCAAGCTAATGTTTTAACAAAAGTTAGGCATGAGTTGGCCAAACAAAATGAGCGCCCCAAAGTGTGCGGTTAGGGGGGGTGGGGGGTGTTTTGGCCTCTCAAAGGTGTTCGAAAAAAATTTTTTTCTGCAAAGCTTAGTTGTTAGCATACTGTTATATGCAGTTTTGTGTGCTGAGTTCGAAAATGCATTCAGTTTAGCTAGATTCGCTCTGGATCGGGAGAAATTGGCGTCCAAAGTTGAGACCAACCCTTTTTCTTGACTGGCACTACTCGCCAGTATGACCATTAACCGCGGCGCAATGCAGTTTTTCTTATGTAGTTTTTGCTGCTGATTCCGAAAATAACTTTATTTTTGCTCTACGTTGCCTGCTTTTGAAGATATCGGCATTTTTATGATTTGGGAAGAAAACGGCTGCACTTGCTATAACATGCTCGTTTGAAAGGTGACTCAATTCAGTCGCATCTAGGGTACAGAGCCATAAAAATTTATATCACCTAATGCAGTTTTTGCCGCTGATTACGAAAATGACATCTGTTTTTCAATCTGGCTGCTCCTGAGCTACTTATGTAACTTTTATGCCCTGGTACTCAGACAATAAGTTAACTGTCAAATCTGGACGTAATATGGTATCTATCTGGTGCAGTTTTCTCCGCTAATTCAGAATATTATCATATTTTTGCGCTACGGCCACTCTGTCGTAAGTTATGGGCCTCGAAAGTTTCATTAAGAAACATGCCGTGAGAAGCCGTAATCCTAAAATAAATGTTCAGCATTCATGCATTTCTGAAATAAACCTTTTGTCAGTCAAATAGTGTACCCGACCTATTTTGACCCGCTGAGTTCAAAAATGGCGTTTGTTTTTCTCTACTGCTGTTCAATTTTGAGATATTACTGATCAAACAAAATTTGCATTAATATTCATATATCTCCAAAACGAGTAACTATAGATAAAAACAAACGCCATTTTTGAAGTCAGCGGGTCAAAATAGGTCGGGTACACTATTGACTGACAAAAGGTTCATTTCAGAAATGCATGAATGCTGAACATTTATTTTAGGATTACGGCTTCTCATGGCATGTTTCTTAATGAAACTTTGGAGGTCCATAACTTGCGACAAAGTGGCCGTAGCGCAAAAATATGATAATATTCTGAATCAGCGGAGAAAATTGCATAAGATAGATACCACATTACGTCCAGATTTGACAGATAACTTATTGTCTGAGTACCAGGGCATAAAAGTTACATAAGTAGCTCAGGAGCAGCCAGATTGAAAAACAGATGTCATTTTCGTAATCAGCGGCAAAATCTGCATTAGGTGATATAAACTTTTATGGCTCTGTACCCTAGATGCGACTGAATTGAGTCACCTTTCAAACGAGCATGTTATAGCAAGTGCAGCCGTTTTCTTCCCAAATCATAAAAATGCCGATATCTTCAAAAGCAGGCAACGTAGAGCAAAAATAAAGTTATTTTCGGAATCAGCAGCAAAAACTACATAAGAAAAACTGCATTGCGCCGCGGTTAATGGTCATACTGGCGAGTAGTGCCAGTCAAGAAAAAGGGTTGGTCTCAACTTTGGACGCCAATTTCTCCCGATCCAGAGCGAATCTAGCTAAACTGAATGCATTTTCGAACTCAGCACACAAAACTGCATATAACAGTATGCTAACAACTAAGCTTTGCAGAAAAAAATTTTTTTCGAACACCTTTGAGAGGCCAAAACACCCCCCCTCCCCCCCCTAACCGCACACTTTGGGGCGCTCATTTTGTTTGGCCAACTCATGCCTAACTTTTGTTAAAAAATTAGCTTGGCAGGGCCTTTGCACAAAAAGTTATAAAGATTTTTTGAAAAAAAACGGAGTGGCATTTTGGGGAAATTTCGCCGTTTTCGGCGAATATCTCGGTAACCAGCTACGATCTGGAAACGGGAGTACAAGAAAATGAAAGGCCATTGGACCAGCTACAAAACCATATGCGAGTCGGGATCCTAGCTTAAGAAACGAATGAAGGGTGATCGTTTGAATGGAGGGTGTCAGAGCTATTAAAATGAGCCCGAAAATTGCTGCCGACCCAACTTTGAGGGGGTGTAGCTCCGGTTCTAGGGGGTTGCTGGTGGCCGGGCATGCACCGTTGGTCTTCGACTGTGCTCTATTTTAATAGATATAAATATCAGCCAGATCCGTGAGATGGCCCTGCTTGCCCCCTCTCTTCGGCACCAAAGCTGACTTTCTCGCAAAATGCATCTTAAAAATGCTTCAAATTTGTCAAATACGTATTTTGTTGCTGCCTCTTGTAACAAAACGTAGTCATAGTCAAACGGTTTGGCTACCTGGTCTTCGTTTGACTAGACTACGTATTAATGAAGGTAGTCAAACTTTGATTTCGACTACCTGTCCGTTTGACTGCGATATCATAAAACAGACTAAAAGTATTTTTACTTGGCTCGGCAAAAACCGCCGTTCAAAGCGGCGTAGGCAGCCCTTAGGCTCCACTTTGCTTTAGTACTTATTTGTGTTCTCGGGGCATTCTATAACTAAATAAATAAAATAAAGTATTAACTATGACTATGACTTTGACTTTGACTAGTAGTCATAACAACACTAGGTGGTAACATGCTGTATAGTACCCCTACCCATGGCCATATACGATGCCGGTACCTTATATGGTGACGGTACCATATATGTTACGAAATCTGAACACAGTGGTACCATTATGGTACTACCACAGTGGCCGAATGTTGAGGTACCATATATGGCGCCACTAGCCTAGGTACCGGAACCATAATTATATGGTGTCGGTACCATAAACGGCGTTAAGTGCTTGACTGTCTGTTAAATTGTAATGGCAATTTGTTTTCAGGTCTAGACACCGAGAATCTACTGAGGGCTGACCTCATATGAAACGTTGATTCTGTTCATTTCACGTACATTGTATAAACTTTGCTTTTCCTTCTCTTCCTTCAATACTGAAGTGAGCAGGTTGCCGACTGGCCTGAGCAGCTGTTTGGCTGCTTATCTGTCTAGTGTTTTCGGTTGCTAATTCAACTCTACAAGTACTATCAGTAGTGGACAGTTTCTCCTACTGTTTTTAGTGTATCGTTCCGTCTTGTCATGTAATATGCCCTTTTGCAGGTTGTTTTACCAATTTCTACCATGTCTGGCTACTATCCCCCTCCAGGTGGGTACCCTCCCCCTGGCACCGGCGGTTATTATGGAGGTGGCGCCCCTGACTATCAGCAGGTACTATTTGGTAGGGATGCAAATGGCATCTAGTATTTTCTAGGTATTTGGTATTTTTTTATAACTAAAGAATTACGTAGATTACCCAGGTATTCAGGAATCGGTATTTTTATCCAGCTTAATGCAATTTTTATCTAAAATTCCCTATGATCACAATGTTTTCTTTGTAATTTTTGCTTTTTTGGGGCATGTAGAAACACATTCTCTTACGATTTCCCTCCAAAATATCGAATTTGAAGGATTATTAGTTCCTCACCCTACTCCTTGTCCCAAACTTGCTTTGTCATTAGAAATGTCTAGCTTTTGCTTAACTTCACACTGCTCCTTGATAATCAAGTACTATATTGATACAATCTATATTGTACTTGATGTACAGTACATTCACAATCAACAAAATGGGCCTGCATTTTGTCACTGCTCGTTAGATCTCCATACTGTACACTAGCAGGCCTTAAAACTACAGTACAATGGAAGGAAGCATTCAGTTAGCCAAAATTGTTTATAGAAACGATTTTCACTCCAGTGAAACTAAAAAAACATAATTTAAAAAAATTCCTAAAAACTGTAAATTCCACTTCTTTTGATTAATTTTCTAGCCTCTGACCTTGGAAATGACTAAATCCAAGGCCTTGTAAATGGGAAATTCAGTGTGTTGACTAAAATATAGAATAAATACCGGTATAAAGGTATTTTTGCGAATACCTACCCATACCGAACCGATTCCTGAAAATCCCATACCCAAACAACAATATAGCGAACGAAGGCAGCGAAGGGCAGAAGCTGGGTGTGCGTGATGGGCCCGCGGTGTGGCCTAACGCAGGGGCTACGACGGACAATCCATCCATCCCACCTACAGTATCTATCGTCGGTTTGTTCTTGCTGTAGCTTTTGTGTTTGTCAATCAATTTTGCCGAAGCTTTACCACAACATGAACAAATCCTCAGAACTCTTACTCTCAAAGTTTTAGCCAGGTATGTCACTTCAACCACCAGTTATGCACTTCCACGCATACATGTAACAGGTCATCCGCCGATGGGGGGAGGGGGGGGGTTGGGGGGGGTCTGGCGCCGGCCGGCGGGGGTCTGAGCCAAAATTTTGGGGGAGGGGGTGGGCACTAAAAAACGCTCAAAAATCGCAATTTTTGGCCTAAAAATCGCCAAAAATCGCTAATTTGGGCTGAAATACAGCTAAAAAGTGCTGTTTTGCAGGCGATTTTGGCAATTTTTGTGTCTGAAATTGTAAAAAATTGCTAAAATTTGCTCGAAAATTTACTTGCCAGAAAAATCGGAGGGGGGTCGGTGAAATCGTCTCGAGGGGGGGTCCCATCCGGGGGGTCTGGCCTAAGTCGGGTGGGGGCAGACCCCCCAGACCCCCCTGTTACATGTAATCTTCCACGTGTCCGGCGTCAAAGTGAACATGCGGAAGAGCCATCCATTGGCCGGAAACGTCCGCAGGCGGCGGTAGCTGGGGGGGAGACGACCTCGGGAGGGGGGTCCCCGAAAAAAGGCCAAAAAAACGCCTATTTTGCCTTAAATAAGCGAAAATTTCTCCCTCCGGGAGGGGGGGTGGGGGGGGTTAGCCGGCGAGGGGGGTATGGAGTATGTTTGGACGGCCGAGGGGGGTATGGCCGGCCGAGGGGGAGGGGTATACCCCCTTAGCCCCCCCGGCCCATGGATGGGAAGAGCATAACTAGTGGTGGAAGTGGCAGCCTTGGCTAAAACTTTGAGAGTAAAATTCTGCGGATTTGTTCATGCTGTGGTAAAGTTTCGGCAAAATTTATTGACAAACACAAAAGCTACAGCAAGAACACACCCATGACTGATAAATGACATAGAAATTTCAGAGTGGAAGCAGTAGCCAAGGCGGCAACCCTCTTTCAGGAGTTGGTGGCTTCGTGAAACGACACGGTGCTGAAGCGGTAAGGGGAGCGGCCTTTTGTGTCTCCATTTCACTGTTTTCTCCAGGCCACCACTGCTCTCATGTACAAGTGTGGCGGCGGAATCGGCAAAATATTTGCGGCCGGACAGGCGGTCGACCTGGCCAGCAAATTCCATGAGGAACAGAAAATGAAAAAGAACCAGCAGCCTCCTTCTCCTCCTCCTCCTCCTCCTCCCCAATCTGCCGCATACGGTTACTACGGTCAGTCGCAGGCCCCGTCCCCTCAGCAACACTCCGGTTCTTCTAACTATGGTGCTCAGGCTAAGGTACTGTTTGCTCTACTTTGGCTACCGATGCAGCCGCCTATCAGCCGCCGTCAGGCACTTAACGCCGTTTATGGCACCGCCAACATATTGTATGGTACCGGTACCTAGGCTAGTGGCACCATATATCGTACCCCATATGGGGCCTGTGGTGGTACCATAAGGTACCGGTAGCATGTATGGTACCCCTACCTTCGCAATGGTACTGGTACATGGACGACTAAAAACTACGACATTTAGAAAGTGCAGTGCCACCCGAACATTGCCGGATGGCAGAAGTAAAATTCTGTCTTTACCCCTTGTGGGGGTAGTGGTCACTAATCGTATAGCTGACCATTGGGCGCCAAATTAGAATTTTCAGGACTTGGCAGGCAATCTGTTGAGCACAGGGCAGCAGCTGTTCACCAAGGGCCACAAAAGCGTGCAGAAGTATGTCAGCGGAAGCGAAACTCTGGTATTCAACTTGGCATGCGTTCTATACAAATTTGCGGCTTCTTCTCTAGAAACAGCTACAGACCGGTGCAGTGATCGAGTTGATCTCTCTGATAACCGGGCGGCCGCTTCAAATCGTCACTGCTGCCGATGGAAGACTGGTGCTGGATGCTAACGGAGTCGACAGTCCGCAGTCGTTCAATGGTGAGTGGCTGAAATTTGCATAAAGTGGTACATGCGTTATTTGGGCTCTGCAGCTCATTTCACGGTGATCAGAGAGGCCGAAAAAGTGGTGATGTTGCACAATAACAACAACTTTGTAGCTTTGGTGGCTGGACAGCTGGTGATCCATGCGGCTGTAAGTTTTACTTACCATTGCTCCACTAGAGGCTCTCTATCGGTCAGGCACTTAACGCTGTTTATGGTACCGACACCTTATATGGTGCCGGTACCTAGGCTAGTGGCACCATAACCCATATGGTACCCCCACATTCGGGGCCTGTGGTGGTACGATGATATGGTACCCCCACATTTGGCCACTGTGGTGGTACCATGGTACCCCTGCCTTCGCATTGGTACAGGTACCGGTACCACTCTGTTCACATTTCTTACCATATATGGTACGGGCACCCATAGGGTAGGTGTCGGTACCATCAACAGCGTTAAGTGCCTGACTGTCTATGGTGTTCTGCTGCATGGTACGTGGCAGAAAATCTCTGAAAGGGAGAATCCCTTGTTCTTTATGTTTTCCAGGACGCTTTCTTTGCTATTATTCCCCATTGTTTGTAGTTCAAGTTGATGTTAGCACATTGTGCGATGTTGACAGGGTCCGCAAGGCATGTCATTGATTGCTGAGTGTCGCTTGCGTGTTCATGAGCCTCAGTCCCGCTCAGTGTCACTGGAGAGTGCGGTGCAGCCCGGACTGTGTGTCAGCATCCAGCCCAACGGCTATCCCAGACTCTCCACCAATTACAAGGACAGGGATGCGCTGTTCTCTGTCAGAGTTCTGGTATGTCTCTCTTGAGCATAAGCCAAGTTGTCTCGGTGTCTACCCATCCCAACTTTCCACTGGACCTTCCCTAGACTGAAATCCTACATCAGGCCTTGTGCCCCATTTTGCAACTCCGTTTGTATGCCAAGCGTACTTCATCGTCCTTCTTTCGCTGCCCAGCCACTAGCTTCCAGCATGCTTGGATCAGACAGAATGCATCGTCCAGTTCGCTCCAGAGGTGGGAAGTCGGTCCACTAAGGCCGTCCCAATTCGGCGAGCCCCTGGTTTTAGTCTGATTGACCACTTCTAGTGCGTCAAGATGTCTCCAATCTTCCCTCTCCAAGCATGCATTCTGCTGTGGCTTCTAGGTGCAGCAGCGGATCCAGTCGGTTCCCTTTTACCTACTTACTGTCACCAGCTTTCGGTTGCCTGCGCTCACGACCAACTCTTTGCACAAAACTTGCCCGCCGAGCGGCTGAACGTGCGAGCACGCGTACAGTGGGTTTGCGGCCTAAACCACTACACCAACTGTGCCGGCATCTTCCCCAGACTCAAGCAGCCCAACCCTGAAGCTGACTTTTCTTAAGACATTGTGTGTGCTGTGCATACATTGTATGTCGAGGTGTGAAGCTGAGGTTTTCTGATTGGCTCCTGTTTCAGTACGCTCCGCCCACTTACTGATGATCTGATCTGAACACAGGCACATTGCATTGGATCTGAATCAGCTGCTTTTTGTACCAATTCTACTGGTGTATCCTTGAGTCTCAGATTGTCTCTTTTTGTTTAAGTCTACATAGCTCTTATGTATGTTTTTGCCAGAATAAAGCTGTGGTCTGTTTTTCTTTCAAGTCAGATTGCGAACAATTCCAGTATGCAGTAGAGATACCACCAACGTCGGTTCGGGGACTGTGGTGGCACCATTATAGCTGAACGAGGGTAGGAGTACTATTTACAGTATCGTGGCTGTGGTGAAGACGCTGAGAGGGCAGCAGTTGCCAAACAGTTAGAATGTGTAGTATTTATCATGTCATCATACACTTCGGATAACTTTTCATGTTTGATTTTGAATTCCAGCCAGATTCCTGGGGTTTCAGAACAGTGAAACCCTATTTTGGGTTAAAAAAGCATATTTGGGCTTCTAAAGCCCTAAATTGGTTTCCGGAACCCTATTTGTGTTTCTGCAATCAGAAATTACAGTTTCAGAGGTCCTGGATTTCGTATAGGGCCCGACCGGATATCCGGATCCGGCGGATATGGCCATATCCGGATCCGGTACCGGATCCGGGTATTACCTGCCGGATATCAGTCACAAATGAGAAAACGTGACTTTTTACGTATTTTGAACATAAATATTGCATTCGACCGAATGCTTGTTAGAAATTTCTTGAGGCGATTGTAATCCATGACCCCAGTAGTTCGTATAACCCTGATTTCTGTGCAAAGGATAACACCCTCATTTTTGACAATGCTAATTTTTCACCTTGACTGAAAGTAAAAATCCGCCAGATTTTAACCGGTTTTGTTTTGTGAGAAAGCTGAGCTCTTCAGGTTCTTTAAGTCCATATAAAGATTGGTTAACTTGCAAAATTTGGCAAAGATCCGGTGAAGGGTTCTTGAAATATTTACGTTAAAATTTGGCATCTGAAAATTCG